>PVJO010001860.1:107369-158779 GCA_004026905.1 Hystrix cristata
GTTTAAGACGCAAGGCCGGGGTACCTACCAGAGGACAGTATGTAAAAATCGGGACTTAGGATAAAAGGTGGAATTTAAAGGGAGAAGAGTCGGGATTTTCTGTTATTATTGTTCTTTTGTTGTTTCTCCTTACTTAGGAGGCTCCTTCTATATCCTGTGTAACTTTTCACTGATGGACTGTTAGGAAAACTCCTTAACCACTTTGATAAATAATCGGCCTGCTTTGTTCACCTTAAATATCTTACACATTTTGAAAGCATAGAAATGCATGTCTAGTCATTATATAAACATAACTGTACTACCTTAAGGGGCTAGAATTCATATTTTTAAAAATTGGAGTTCTCATTTCTTTTAATATATTAATATGTGCATGAGTTAGTATTTTTAATCTGATAAAGTGAAATTGACTCTTAAGCCCTGACAATTCAGCACATGGGATTGAAAAAAATTAAAACAGGACTCAAATATTAAGCTTGTGGACTTCATGAACTGATGACAACGAGTCTAAAATTTCAAAAGTATAAATTTGCAGTGGTTAATTAAGATATACTACTTTGAAAGGCGATCTAGGAATTATAACCAGTGAGACACTGAATGTATTATCATCCGGTGATGTCTGGGTTTTGGTTTGCTGACCTCGAGTTCATTTCAATCAGAGAACTCAAGTCAGTGGCTTGTCAACTGAGACATTTCTGCAATCTCAGACTTTGAAGTTGTCTTTGTGACAGAAATATCATCCAAGATAAATTTTTACTGTGATGCGTGGGGAGTTAGCACAGAAGAGTAAGAACAACTGCAACTACATGCATAAATCCATGTTTCATCGTAATTTTGAAAGAAGCCTTAAAACAGCTGATTTTTAAGGACACTGAACTGACGTACTGGTTGTTTCACCTCAGTCTGTAAATGAGCAAGTTACCTAACTAGCGGTAGCTAAGGAAGCCACCTCGCGTGGAGGACTGAACTCAGGGCCTTCATGCTGAGCTACCTTTATTTTTTATTTTGAGACAGGGTATTGCTAAGTCACCCAAACTGGGCTCGAACTTGTGATCCTCCTGTCTCAGCCTCCCAAGTGCTGGGATTTCAAGCCTGTGCCACGACACCTAGCTAAAGGGCTCCTTCCCATCTCCCTGAAATCACAGGCTGGTGGTCAGGGTCAGCCACACTGAGCAGTTCGCCACAGCCTTCTTGTGAGCAGTTACAATGCTTCATGGGGGTCAGAGCTCCCCTGTTTTCTCTGCCACTTTGGGGTGGGGGTTCTTACTAGTAAAACCAGTTATTAAAATATCCACGTCCTAAAAAAAAAAAAAACCACGTCCTTCTTACTTTCTTCTAGGAGCTAAAGTTTACAGTTCTGTGATTTTCCAAAATATCTTTGACAGGATATGCATGAGGTGAAGCAGGACTGGTGACACGACACATACACATCTACAGCTGTCACAAGAAACTTGGAGGAAGGGTATTTATTTGACCAGTGCCTCCACCCAAGGCATGGCTAAAACATCACCAGCAAGATAGACATTCAATAAAAACTTGCCAAATGAATGAATGACTGCATCACAGCACAAGTAAGTAATTAAATTCCACAATACCTGAGTGAAGAACCTAGAATTTCTATATTCACTCAACCATTTCACAGACACTTTTTAAATGGTTCCCAAGTTCGGGTTCAGTCCCGTCCTGGGACATGCACAGGATTGAGACATGTCAACATTCCTCCTGCTACTGAAGACCTAACCATGTATATGGCTAAGAAACAGGACCTGCCTTTTAACAATGGAAAACTATGACTAAAGAATTTTGCTTTAATTGTAAAGTAGGGGTAACCATATACCTTTTAAGCAATTAGAAAACAAACCATTACAGGGTAAAGAACTGAACTTCCAATCACAGATCTCATTGAAGTAGGCTCACCCTTTTTTGCCTGAAAAATGACTGTAATACTACAAATAACCCTGATAACCACACATGTGCATGCGACTCCTGCATATTGTGCAGAATAAAGCAGGTGGCTCAATACATGAGCTAAGTGAAAGAATGAACAAATGACGGTCATATGGAGGGAAGGCCATTTTTCTCCTCTATCATATAACCTGGTAGACCTTGAACAACTTCATATTCCTGTTTAAATCACCGAGCACTGAAAGTTTGTAAATGTGTATGCGTGTGTGCACGTGTGTCTTCATACTATACTTGCTTACTTCTACAATGCTTATCCTTTTTGCCTAAAATAGCAGAATCACGTGACTATCACACCCTAAGGAGAACAGTGATAACATCATAATGCAATGATTAGTAACATAATGCAAAGAAGCAAGCCTATAAATAAGCAAATCACCTCAGGTAAATATATATTTCACCAAAAATATTTTTATAATAAGACAGTACAGTATTTAATATGTCTATAAACAATTTAAAGAACATATTGCCTTCACTTGTTTAATCATCATAATGGGCTCTCTGTGATTGGTATTATCACTCTCACTTTATTTTTTTTATTTTCTTATTTTTGGTACTGGGGCTCGAACTCAGGGCCTTGTGCTTGCTAGTCAAGCGGTCTAACCACTGAGCTCAATCCCCAGCCCTCTCACTCTCACTTTAAAGAGAGAATTAAGACTCAAAAAGCCTTAGATATTTTGTAGATCACAAAGCTACAGGGGAACTGAGATGTGAGCAACATTCTAAACCCCATGGGCCTGAAACTTGAGGGGCACATTTGTATGAGACCGACGACCTTGCTACTCCCCACCATTGGGAGTGCGGCCAAGCTGTATTCCAGAGTTGCGTTTAGTTCCTTCATCTGCTTCACACACGTACTGCTTTTAAGGCTTAGATCAGAGAGGACTCCTCATTCGGTGCATTAATGGCATGTTACAAAGGACAGTGCGCTTCCCTGTCTCTCTCCTGATTCCTCTGTGTGAGGGTGCCCCGCAGAGCAACAGGAAACGCCCAGAATGGACTTAAGTAACAGAAATATATTAACGTGGAAAAAAATTGTTCAGCTATGCTGAAGTCTACATTACCAAACAGACATCCAATCACAAATTTTTCTTGGAGTACCCAATATTACTGGCCTGAGAAGTATATATGTACAGTGAGATATGTAAAAGTTTAACTTCTGTTGATGCCTTAGGGTCCAAATCTATGTGCTTCTATTTAAAGTCAGATGAACAGTGAATTTTGCCAAGTCAGTGAAAGGAAGTTGTCTAAGCTACCCTTATCAATTTAAAAAAGAAGTATCACCAAATTTAGTTTATTCACAGAAGCTAAACTAGTGGGTATTTTTTGCTCTCCAGTAGGAGTCACTATAAACAAGAGATTTAAATCACAAGTTAAAACTAATGTTACTTAGTAAATGTATATATGTGCACTGTTGTATTCTAAAAATTAATAAATTGTGATTGCTTATAGTAAGGAGGATTTAACCCTTAATATCCAACTTTAAACTGCAATGACAAAAAATCCTATCAGATATGATGAGTACAATTTCCCAAAAGATCTATACAGGAAGGAATATACAGGCAGACAGACATACACAAATACACACATTGTCAGGAATTTTTTGCAGACCATCGTCTGAGAAAGCCTCGCGATCCAGGGGCAAGCACAGACAAAGCACCTGAATACATATCTTCTATTTCTGTATTTGTATTGAGATCCTTAGAATATAAAATAAGTATGTTCTCATAAAAAGCAGAAAGTTTTAACCTTTTAATAATATTATTTTCCTCCACTGGAATAAGAATTAAACTTTTTTTCAATATGTATATTTATCTGGAGAACATACCTGTTTCAGGTAAACATACTTAACAGATAAACATAAACAACATTTATTTTACTTGAAATAATTCATATTCAGATAAGGCACAAATCATCTCAATCTTTTCAGTGGCCTGAACGAGAGAATAGTTTTAGGGATTTGTGTGTTCAAATACAGACAAGTTGACTTTGGAAGGTGCTTTTCTCACACAAGATTATCAAAATACAAGGACACACTGTGAAATCTAATTTCTATTTGTGGCTTCCTCAGTGACTTCCTATGTTATTTTGAATTATCTATTTTTGTGTGGCCTGGGTTCATATGCAGACATAC
Organism: Hystrix cristata; assembly: GCA_004026905.1. Taxonomy (NCBI): domain Eukaryota; kingdom Metazoa; phylum Chordata; class Mammalia; order Rodentia; family Hystricidae; genus Hystrix; species Hystrix cristata. Next base: position 111,463 of record PVJO010001860.1, read on the forward strand.
AAATGGCTTATCACATGATCAAATATTTACTTTTTTCATGACTGGTCAGATAGCTCATGGTCAAATTGATCATAATATAATTCACAATGATTACTAAGGTAAGTAATAAGAGCTAAATTATAAAATCAGACTTCTGTTCCATAAATATTTGACCACTACCTTTCTGTGGCACTATTTCCTTTCAGAAAAAAGAGGATTCCTCATACTCCTTTATGTGCTATTATAAAAACTCAGACAGACATATATTGTTTTGGAAACATAGCGGCACGCAGAATAAATGTGAAAGCCAGGTACCCAGATTCCTCTAGCTAGTCAGATCTGATTAGATTTATTTTCCCACTTTCCCACATATTTTCACATTTCTGTGGCATAGAACACCATGAATATGTCTATAACCCACATGAACGTAACAGCAATGAAATTCAACAAGCCAGAGATATAAAATGGCATTCTCCTGCAGCCAGGGCAGCATGCAGTTAATGGCACTATATAGTGTGGTGAAGTGAAATACCAAGTGGCAAGACCAGAATAGAGAGAATTTTGTATTTAATTCCACTGGAAACTGCATGCCTAACTCCAGCTGAAGTTTCCTTCTCCCTTCCTCAATTTCATGCATATACGTATAAAGGCAAAAGTCACAAATTTACTGTAGTACCCTTCTCTCAAAAATAAAAGAATTTAGGAAAATAGTACAATTGACTCTTTTAAGACTAAAGGAGCTTTTTTATTTAAGGAGAAAATACTTCATTATATCTCTTATTTTTTCCTAGGGTCATCAATCTCTTTCCTCTGCGAGAAATGGAATGTTCTTTGAAGAAAAAAAGAAAATTCTTTCATCCTCACCCAGTATAATCCACAGCTAGTCTCCAAGTCTGATACAAAAACAAACCATTTCTATTTTGGTACAATGAGGAAGCATCACACTGGACAATATAAAAACAGAGATGGAGGAAGTTGACTCAGATTGCCGCACTTCCTAGATAAAGAGCAGCTAGCAGACTTAACACAATCACCTGAATCAAATGAAATGCAAGGACAATTGTTTTTTCCTTCAAATTGGTGCACATGTAAAAAGAATTACCAAAAAGTTGAAGGGGAAATCCTGCATATGTTTGTTTGTCTGGGTGAAGGATTATATCTGAAAAACTTCTGAGAAAAATGGATTGATGAATTTGACTAGAATCTAAGCACAGGATGTACATAATTTTTAAGGATTTGTGACTAAGTACTGGACTTCCCCATGCGTTGCTCAATTTAGTCACGTGGGAAATATGAGATTACAATGAAAATCTTTTTCATTCTAAATAGACTAATTGTCTAGGTTTTGTTAACCCCCTTCAAGGTGGGAATTCTAGCAACTTCCTGAGGTTTCTAACTGTTGATTACATTTAATTGTTTGGCATGGAGCAAGTAGAACAACAAATTGCTGGGCAGAGAAGAAATAAATTTCAAATACTTTAGTGACAATCCTGGATAACACTCAGAATAAAAACAGTAGGTAGAAAGAGTGAAAACATAACTTTAAAATGCAAAGTGAAGATTATGACAGGAGAGCATCCCAAATACATCCCTTATTGAAATACTTATTTCGAGTGCCCGTTTTATAAAGAGTCTAGCTATAATATTATTTTGTGTAACTGGAAAACAGCCGCGTTGAGCAAGAACTGACGGTATTGCAAGGAAAAAGTAACAGATGAGATTCCTCAAGGTTGATGGGTAGTCTAAAGCTTTTACTGGTCATTGGTCCATTTCTGATCTAAATATGTTCTACAACTCAAAATTACCTTGAATTTTAACTACTCAGTTTTTAAAACAATTTTTTTAATTACATTTATTCCAGCAGTTAAAATATCTACCTCACACATACACAAAGACTTGACCCTAAAGAGACAAGTGGGAGAAGTCCTGCTTCACCGTCATGAAGAGAGCTGGAAGCAAACCCCCCAGAGTGAACCAAAAGAAATGCAACATGGAATTTTTAAAAATTTCTGGACTTCTGCTAAATAAAGGTGAAATAAATGCATGAGATTTTATAAGATGACAACAGAATTAAAATAAGAATTGTTTGGTCAAAAATTTTGGTACATCCTGACTTTTAATATGAGGCCAATAGAATCACATATGGATAGTGAGTACAAAAAAAAAATATCACATGGCAGTAATGGTCTTATTTTCCTTCATTTATGGTTGGGCCAAAAACTAATTCAAAAGTGTATCTCTACAGTCCTCAGCTAGCATTATTGTACCAAATTGCCAAATTACAATGGTACCAACCGGGGCATAGAAGTCATACCAATATGTTTGACAAAAGTATTGGCTTTCCAAAATGTCAGCATTTTGCTTTCAAACACAATCATCAAATGCACTCCAAAGATAACTGAAAAATTTCTTAGTAGGAGTCAAACCCTGAACAGGACAATGCTCCCAACCTCACCCCCAACTGAAGATTTCTTTTATTGAAGAACATGACATTTTTTGATATCTGTTTACAGCCTGCAAGCCATATTTTTTATGGAGTTTGGACAACTACCTATTTAGGGCCCCCCTACAGAAAGTGTGTTGTGTCCACAAGTGGGTAGAGGAAACACAAGAAACACAAGACTTCTTTGGGCCACACCTCTTTTGTACATTAGGTTGTTGCCTTCAGATTCACTAGCAATGTCAACTTTCAGGACTAAAATGTATTACATTATGAAAGGGAAGAAAGCGTTTTTATGGGAAAGGGAACAAGGGAGGGGAGGAGGAAAGGAACAGAGGGACTAGAGAAATAAGGAATAGAAGGAAAAAATGGAAACAAAGCTTTGGTAAACAAGGAGGGAGGAGGAGGGAATGGGAAATGGGAGGGAGGGGAAATGGGAAATGGGAGGGAATGGGGAAAAAAGCAGCAGCAAGATACATCATGTACAGGTACAAATCCCCTATGATGAATATTATCACTATGTACATCTAAAATGTACCATTAAAATAAAATTTTAAAAAGAAAAACTTAAAAAAATGTTAACTTTCAGATCTTCAACTCCTCAATTTCTCATACTTTTTGCAATAAAAATGTGTAGATTTTGTGTAAAATTTTATACCGTATAGGCTAAGAGTTAAATATTTCTGAATAGGAACATTAGTTAAAACAATTATTTAATACATACTCATGTACTTCATGATACATAATTATTAAACTTAGACAAGTGAAAAGGTCATTAAACCGTTTCTTTTTTTTTGGTACCGGGAATCGAACTCAGGGCCTCATGCTTGAGAGGCAAACACTCTAAGCACTGAGCTAAATCCCCAGCCCTAAACCGTTTCTTTGTTCTTTAAAAACTTCTACAAAACCTAAAGGTTCTGGCTCTTCGACTTAGCAGATGGGGATAAGACTTCTATCTGTCCCACCCGTCTTCACTCCTTTACTAGAGAAGCCGTCTAACACAGAGAGCAGAAACTAATATGCAGGTTTAATTTCTGGCTTAACTTCTAACTAGTTCTCTAACCTTGAACAAGTTCTACCTTTCTCTAAACTTTTGCTTCCTTATAAATAAGTTTCAAATATGTAGGTGTTCAACTGTGCTCATGTGAGTTTTCCTCCAATTCTGAAATTCTGTGACTTACGCTTTTATTTTAATGAAATACACCTGGATAAATCTCAATTCTGAATACAAAAATAATCAAAAGTTACTCCTGCAGTTGACTAAGCAAAGGTGCAACCACAGTCCCCATGATTTTCAGGGTACAGACAAGCAGAAGCTGCTACAGAGAAGGTGAATCAATGTCTGTGGCCACTGTCTCAATCACACCAGAGCTGCAACTCTGTGTGATCCAGAATCATGGTCAGTAGACACTTTCAGATAAGAGCCATAGAACACAGATTCTTTGGAAATGTTCAGTGCTATAAATTGTTATTAAATAAATTATGCATCTATTTTATCACTTTAAAATATTATAAAGTTATGAAGAGCAGAGATTATAACAGCGTTTATGTTCCACCTTCCAACAATATAATATGCACATATCAGGAGCTCTCTATCTTGCTTACTGAGTAAATGAGGAACAAAAAGAGATTTATTTCCTTCCTTTCCATAATGACAGAAACCATCAAGTCCAAAGACAAGAGAATTTGTCAGAAAAACACATTATAGCCAGCTGTAACTTCAATTTCAGAATAAGGTCTTCATGAAATGGAAAAATGAGCATATTATTAGACCAAAAAATTCAGTAGTACTGTATCTACTTCATCCTGATAAAACCCAAACACATCCATACACACAATTATGATGAACTGTTCCTCTAGTTTTTTGTTTTGTTTTTTTTTTATTTTAAACCAAGAACATGTATTGGTACATTCTACATACAATGGTCACATTCATTACATTTATTCTGTACCTATACATGATGTATCTTGGTTCTCCCCCCTCTTTCCCCCCCTCCCTTCTGCACCCTCCCTCCCTATTTACAGCAGGTTCATTCATCATTTTCCATTCCTCTAGTTTTCAAATGTTCTAATTATTATTATTTCAGGACCTTGGCTTTTCCTTCACCTGCATCGTAAATTGCTGAAATTCAGGGATGAACCAAATTTTATTTGCTGGGCTGGCAGAAGGCAGATTCATTCACACATGTACCATGTACTTCACAGAAGGGGGACTTGAAGGTCTAACTTACCCTCCTTTCTCTTATATCATGTGGCTAGTCTCTCAGTGGAATAATTAATAGTGCCAACGAAATGCCAAAGACATAAAAATGGATACATGTATTGTCACTTTTGAGAGTCGCTACTACAAAGCCTCTTAGCATGTGTGATGCAGTCTTCTGGTTTTGTTTGTTTGTTTGTTTTTCTTTTTTGTTTTTTTTGTGGTGCCGGGGATCGAACTCAGGCCCTTGTGCTTGCAAGGCAAGCACTCTAATCACTGAGCTAAATCCCCAGCCCTGTTTGTTTGTTTTTCATGTATTCTTTAGAGTCTTTTTTCCTTGGCAGGTCATCCCTACTTATTTAAACTATATTATACTTTAAATATTTGAAGTTACAGACACATTCTTTTAGGGATATTCTATTCTCTTATGGCTAAAACATTATTTCCTACTGACATGGATGTAAACACTGAAGAAACTGGCTTGCCATGCTCCATTTCCACATATTTAATTTTTGTTTGTTGTCTTTCCCTACACCTTCCATTTTACTAGACTAAAAACTTTTTAAAATGTTATTTCATTTCATTGTATATGAAATAAATATGTATGTACAACAAATATAACAGAATATGCTGATAACAAAGAAACCAATGATTACAGTGAACCATATAGTTGATTTCACCTCTATATTCCATATTATTTTGTTATCTTACACTATATGGAGTATATCAGTAAATTATTTAGGATGTACTTGTTCAATTAGTGAACCTTTAAGAGTCATATAATCCCTGAATTATTAGTCTGCAAGAGAATCAACGTGCTAGATCCCTAAAAGCATTATAAACTGAATTTCTGTCAATACAACTACTTGTACATCTCTTTGTACAAGTCTTCATATGGTTGTCTGCCCACCAGAAAGTCTGGCACTTAGTAGGTGTGTGCTGAATATTTGTTGAATTATTTTATCAGATACTTGCTCTTTATTTTGATTCCATGATAAGCAAGTATATAGTGGCATAGGTTTAATCAATACCCACAACTTCTGGCTGGTAACAGGGTTTCTTAACCTTTGGGAAGTCCCAAACATGATAACATGATAAAATTTGTTTGACAAATCAAACAAATCCCTTTGACAACATGATAAAATTATACTCTCTATCCCAAGTTACTGCTCTGATGCATACATAGCTGATTAATAGAATTGTGTTGTAAAAGAAAACCCTAACATTTTGTAAAGATAGGTTTTAAAATACTCTCTGTAAGATCTGGATGTGCAGAAGCCATGTTTTTTATGTAACAAGTTTAATGGATTCAAGTCTGGCTAAAATTCACTAAGCATACACAAACAGTCATATACATTCAATATCCTTAACTCAAAAAATATTTTGTCTAAAAGCAAATATTAAAAGAAGTTATCAAAAAAAGGAGAAGTTATCATTGTAGTTGGCTTTATCTTTTTAAAAAAGTTTTCCAACTTACTGTTATCATCACAGAGACACCTGGTAGTTATGCAATAGTTAGGGATGTGTCTGGATTTTTTATAATTCCTAATTTTCAGATGTTTGGAAGGAAATTGCCAGAATCTTAATTTTGCTATACTAAGTTGTCTGTAGAGATGCAAATTTTATCTTTCTATATTCTTTCCTTCCTAAAAATTTCAAAAATACTAAGTCACTTTGAATCATACAATACATAAAACTAGACAAGATGCTTTCTCTTTATTATCGATGGTCTTGGCACAAAAACAAGAAGAAACCCTCAAATCACCTGCAAAACTCCAAATATGCCTTTGTTTCTTTGAATAAAATACAGATGCTAAAGTTTCAAGTGTAGTCCAATGACTGACATTTAAAACCTATGATGCTATGATACTTTCCATGCTAGCATTCACCATCCTTGTACCACGTAAGTAAATTTGTACCATAGCAACCTTCTGTGTAACACATTTATCTGGACTCTGTAATATCAACTGTGATTACTCGTTTTGTTGTTTACAGGCTGTAAGGCTGCAAGCTCCCAATAACGTTGAAGGGCAGATGAGCTTTACTTTCCAGTGAATACTACTTTTTCTGCCTGCTGTTGAGTCTGAAGCACAGCTGTGCAAAGTAGCTTCCATGAACCAAGGGATGGTCACAGAGTTACTCTGCCCTGAGTTCACCAACTACAGGCTCCATGTAATTATGCAAACTCCGACAGAACCACTTGCAAGAATTTTAAACTGAATCAGCAACAAGTAGTATTGATTTATGTTGATTTCAAGAGTTTTCTTCTCTGATTTCACCCAATTTAATTAAAGAGCAGTGGACAAGGACTGAACCTAATTCTGTTTTCCATACAGTAACCAGCATGTTATTTGCCCCTCATAAATGAAATGGCAACAGTAGAGAGACAGCCCATACTTTTAATTCAAATAAAACTATAATAGTACGAGCATTATCCTTTTAAGTATTTTTAAAATTTAATTAAAGAACTCTACTTAATAGCAAAACAATGAAACATCCTACTCCTACTCAACATATCATAAGATATCTTGGAATAACTTTATAAATAACACAGAAGTTTTATATTTATAACTTGAGTCTTCACAGTGAATGCACTATTTATGTGCATAGTCTCCAATAAGTTATCATAGAAGAGATTCTGCCATACTCCCTAACCAGAATCTTCAATTACAACGTTCTAAGAGTAATCAAAATGAATGATTTAAAACATTGAAACTGTGGGCACAGATCTCCGGCTTAGAAAAGAAATTTCTTTCACAAAAAGAGGAAATAGCACAACTTAGCTACTGAAAATGAGTTTTAAATGGTTAGAAGGATTTAATACCTTCTTCCTGGAAATGAGATCATGTACTTCAAAATAATTCAAAAACAAAATATTGTAAATGGTACCAGTCATCCATGTTACCAGGGTGAATTCATAAATTGCAACTGGTCTACTTAGAACTAAAATTATTAATTGTTCAAACTCATTTACTATCTGTTCTAGAAACCCCTCAACCTTAACCTAAGAAAAAGTTACTTCTTAGGGATATCTTTCTTTCTTCAGTGGCTGCGAGGCACCCAGTTGCCACTGTCCATAAAACCCATTTAAAAATGGCTTCATATCCAAATCCATACTGATGAATTATTCAGATCTTACTTTTCAAATGTGACTTCGAAGGGAAGGTTTGGTTCTGTATTTTAAATTTAATCATAAAATCAATCTTGGAAATTAGAAATACTATCTTAGAAGCCGGCTGAGAACCAGATTTGGCCACTGAATGCTGCGTGATGCTCTTGCTCAAAGACAAGCACGAGCACAGACACCCGAGTAGGAATGTGTCGGCCACGATCGTGGACTCACACCCAGGGAAACCTGCCCTTAATTTATCCCATCGCGTTGCGATTTGGCAAGGATCTCCACACATCATTTACATACCATATGCCCTGCATTACCTAGGCACAATGGCTGTGGATAAATGTTTCGGTCTGACTGCTTGCATCCTTTTATAAGTTCTGCAGCTTTCATTTCATTTTTCACGTTGCTAAATAATTTAATGCAGTATTTCATTTTGCAAAGAGAATCTTTTGCTAAATCATTAAATAGTTTTTGTGCCTTGTAATTAGGGAAAAAAAATGTTCCAGAGGTAAGTAACCCAAAAGTACTATTTCTCCTATGTTAAGAATCAAATAAAGTAAATCAGCTGTTTATGTTCTGATGCATTTTAACCTTGGTCTTTTTGCCAGGCATATTAATTTAATGTATTAAACAATAAAATAAGCAGAAGTCAGATACCATGACTTTTATAGAACAAACAGCATTGGTCAACTAGGTTTCCTGTTTAAATGGGATCCCAAAAAAATCAATTCTTGGACATCTCAGCATTTATTCTTCCAATAATTAAAGCATTATATTTGCCCTGTGACTTAGTTTCCCCCTTCCAGTCATGGTAAGCATATGAATTGAGTAGTATTTGTCTAGGCTCTCAAACTAAATTTAAAGTTAGAGTGACAAAAATCTATACTTAAACCAAAAAGATCAATAGCCTAGAAAAGGCTTGGAGCAGAGTAACATACATATTTTTTGTTGTGTACTATAAATTTGACTGTATAAACTTCCAATTAAAAATGACATTCACACTATCATTTTTGATAAAATTTTGCACAGTAGGAATACTCATTAATGCAGGGTAATACAGTGTGATAAGCAGCTTAGACATCAAAATAGGGGGAAAAAAGACAGTTGGCCTACTTCTTGCACAAATAAAATAAAACTTAAAAAATTAAATACCTGAGGAATTAATTTAAAAGAAAATTCAATGGTAATTTTTTAACTATGTCAAATCAAGAGCATCCATTCACTAGTTAGCTTCTACTGAAGAAATCTGAGCCCTAATACAAAAAAAATTCTATATTTGATAATACATTAAATAGATTGAAAGATTCAAAACAATGAAATAGAATATAAATAATTTTACTTATCTTTCAATTATCTTGCTAGAGTATGTGTGTGTTTGTCTATCAACCTATTTCTGAAATATCTGAATTCTTTCTGCATTAGCAAAAGAAGAAAATCCATCAGTTACAAAGCGTGTGCACACAAGTCATTTCTTCATCTTTAACTAGAAAATACAAAATGATTATGTAATGCTTTATTTTACGTTAAAATAAATAGTAAAGGAGGTATGTCTGTCTACTAGCACAGAAATAAGTAAAGGACAATATTGTTTTCAGAATATTATCAAATAATTTGCTTTCTTTAGGGGACAAGAAAAAAGAAGCTACCATTTGAAGACCAGCAACAAAAGAGTTAACAGACATATGCTGTATAATTAGGAGATGCATTAATGATTATGAATAGTAAATGATTTGGTGCAAAGAAAAAAATTTTAGTGAAAGGGACATGTACCTATCTTACATGTTTATTAGCAACTGTACATAACTAGAGAATTCTGCTATTAAGAATCTTGCATTATTGGTGTAAATACTTCCAAGGGTACATCAAATTGTAATCTTTCATACGACATCCATCAAACCAGGCTGGAGATTTTGACAAACATTAAACACAGTAAGGAGGCAATTATGTATGCATGATTTAATCTGCAACTAATTAATATGCAAATTTATTCATATGTTAGTTACTAAATTAAAAATGCAAAGAAGCCCTTATGGTGATTCTCGAAATTTTGCACAAACAGAACATTTAAAATGTAAGAAAAATGAAGTTTTTTAGAAACCTATAATATACTTTTCCTGCCTCTAGAACCTGTTGCATTAAGACTCAAAAATATGTGTTTAAATACTAGATAATAATTTAAAAGGTGTGCTAATTTTATGTGAGAATGTGGGAACAGAAAGGTTAATCAGAATTCTCTTGAACTCTTAGGAGATGCACTCTAATTACCAGACAAATGGTATTCTATTTCTAAGCTTCCTTCCCTGCTTTTGGGGTTGTCAGAAGTTGGTCATCTTACTGATATCCTGCACAAATGTTTAGAAGTTTTGAAGGGAATAAACAGTATTTGAAAGCAACCAGATATAATGAAAATTCTGGAGTAACTTTGATACCATTTGGTATTCACTAAACATGCAATTCACTCCTCAAGATGGCAACTCGCTCTTTTCGCCTTTAGGGAACAGTTCTTTGCAAACAGAGAAATGGGAGGAAAATCTTGAGAAATGCTAGAAATTCTCTCAAACTCTCTTTCAAATGAATCTTCAAGGAAAATAATGTGGCTCATCAAAGAGCCTCCCCAAAAAGCAGAAGGTCACTGTAGCTGAATTCAATGTGGCTATTTTAGCTCTGTATTTTCCAGACAGTCCAAAATTGATTTGAATCTTTTATGTGGGATGAGAGGTGTACAGTGGTGATAATTTAAAAATATCTTTGGGTGTCAGTGTACTGGGGAGTATCCATTCAAGTGCACGAATTATGCTTTGGCATGATTGCCTTCTGCAAGAATCCGATTTCCCTGTGACTGCCTGGTGATCAGCAGCAAGATTCTGTGTGGCTCACCTCTCATCTGGTTACTTTTTCACTCGAAGTCCGATGGCCATGCACTCAGCTCCTTGAGCTGGCCTTTGCGACAGCTGTTGCGACCTCAAGAAATCGACACAAGTCAACTGTATGAGGAAGCACAGCAACCTCTGCAGCTCTTCCCAGGGCGCTGAACTCTCACCCACGTTATTAAAAAAAAAAAAAATCGCCATCCGTCTCATCGCTGCCAAGTGACACACAAAAAGGAAGTTAACCATTGGCTGTTTCTCGCATTCACAGTCTGACTCTGATTTCCCAGTTTCCCTCGGCCCATTCTGATGCCAAGCGGACTACAGCTTGCCCATTTCATTTCGACCACGGCAGCCAAAAAAAGCGCTGCCCTACCGTGCGACAACAAGCAGTCTGTTTTGATATTAGTACCTCAGTGTGTGCTAGAAGAGAGTCAGATGTCCCCAAACTACATGCCCTCCCCTGAGGGACTCTGTCTCGGCCCTCCTTGGCCAGAGAGATGGTGAGCATGCCACAAATACTTAGCTGTAAAAGCGCAGGGGACAGAAAAGCACCATCCGCCGGGCTCTGACAGAAATGGCCCCGAGTGCCTCTTCTGCCGGGACGGGACTCAGGCCCTCCCACTCAACACTGGCGTCGAACTGGAAATGTGAACTCGGATTCTATTCACTGCCTGCCAGACAGCAGCCGTGAGCACAAACTGAATCACATAAGCAAAGGAGTCTTTTCCTTATATAATTAAATTGTAGCAAATGCTAGTAAGTAAACATCAGATTTTCTTCCTTTTCTTTCATGGGTTCAGAAAAATGAATTTTTTTCATTGATTTTTCAGAGGGAGGAAGATGACAATAAAACCCCTCCCCTTGTGACACATTTTGACGTCCTGGCGAAAAAGGACAGAGGCAGACCCTAACCCGGTTTAACCTCTGCCTGTGCCCTGTAATGTGTTATTTCTCGCTAGCATTCACACGCCGTGATCTGTGTGGTCCCAGCAGGCAGCGTCAGGTGAGAACGGCAACTGCGGGGCGTTTCAGGAGCTGAAGGGTACCCGAAGCATCTTTGAGTTTTACAGGTGACTCACTTTTTGTTGTGACCAAAACTGAACATAAAGCTTTTAAAAGCTTAAATGTACACATTTATGCATTCATTACACAGTGTTAAATCTAATTTGTTCTTTTTACTGTCACAGGAAGCACATGTTTAAAGCAATCTGTTTCCTCATGTGAATGCTTTCCTGTCTGTTTAAAAAAAATTGCGACACACTTTACCCTGAGTAACCAAGAGGTGATCATAAATATCCCTAAATAGCATTAAACAGATATGAAAGACATTAACACGTTCAGAATGCCAGAGTAGTATTTAAAAAAATTCTAACAGATGCTCCTAGGTCAAAAAGTGAAATGTGTGTTTCCTGAAAAAACACTCTCATCAGAATCATAAATGAACTGTGAGTGGAGAAGTGAGGTGTTGCTGAACAACAAGGATCCTTTCGGTGAGGAGCACAAGCGATCCACTGCCAACGTGCACTTACCATAAAAAGCCAAACTGAAATCGAAGTTTGATGAACACCAATATCCTTTGTAATCCACAAGGTGGCAATGACTACAAATGAGGGGCGGATAAATTGGATCTATCAGGCTTCCTGGAGAAAAGACCGCATCGGTGTAAACCAAGCACCAGTCCCTGCTCGGGGGCACCAGAACGAGGCACAGGCTTGCCAGCCAAAAAAGACCTTTCCTGAGGACGCTAAAGTGGTGCCTGGTTTTTCTGCAAATTGAAATTGGCTGGGAAAAGACATTCGCTGTGGACAGTTGAAACCATTCTGCTGCTATCCACCCCCTACCTTTGGCAGACGTTTTCTTCTTTAAATGCAAGAAGGGGTAACTAATTGACCCTTATTTTTAAAAATTATGCTTCCCACGGCAAACAAAATTACCCTTTTATAAATTGAATAGTGGCATCGAGAAAAAGCATATTACAATAGGGTAAAGGCTTCAATCCAGCAATTCTTTGACTTTATCTTACAACATCTGTACAAGTATTCCTGTTTAGTGTTCAAGATTTACCCTAATGGTCCTAAAGAAATCAAACTCTGCTTTACTTTATAAGGAAAACACACAGTCGCGCAGGCCCACCTGTCCACATACCTTCATCCTGTCAGGTGATGCGAAAACGCCAGGCCTAGCTTCACTTGGGCTGGGGAACCAGAGACAGCCCTACATCACTCAGGAGAACAGGCTTCTGTTCTATGCTGGGGCACAAATGACACAACAGGAAAGAACCAAAGACCATGTATCTTCTGGTCACCCAGAGGGCTGATGTCGGCATAAGCAAATTACTGGCAGGGGGAATCACATTATGAGGAGTTCTGGGCATCTTGGCCTGATGTCCCATTTCAAGCGCAAAGGGGGAGTGCACAGTTCCACAGCAAGTCTGCAGAGCCCTCAGTTTCCTGATTAAGAAGGAGCACCACACACTTTGGTTTAACTGGGTATGTTAACATAAGAATGAAGAGATACAAACAGCATTTGCAGTATTGCCTCATTTCAGAAAAAGCAAGTGACCAACACAAAACCGAGAGCCTAGTCTTAGCTTCTGCTCTATTGCTAACCTGTCTCAAGCGAACGGCCCCATCAGAATTTTTTCTCAAGTGCCAGAAGAAAGGGACTTTGCTTGTTGCTGAAATTAGCTTGGCCAATGTTTATCACCATTACATGGGAGGATAACATGTAATATCTGAGGATATTACATGTGATAGTGCATGTAGCCAGGAAGCAGAACAGCCAACTAACACGCAGTAGATCAGAGTCCATGCTTTAACCACTAGCTCCTACTGCGTGCATCCAGAAATGCTGACCCGGGTTGCGTGGCTTTTCTAAACGATCTGACTGGGCAGAGGTTACAGGCACCCTGTGGGGATACTGCAGGTCAATCTCTAGTGAAATGAAACTTCTGAATATTTACTTGCCATTTATTCCAGATAGTCAAGTCCTTCCTCAGTTAACAATAACCATGTTGTAGACAGCACTGTGCTCCCCTTAGAGTGCTGACACCGACAACATCACAGTCAAGAACCCAGAAAACCTGCAGACAGACTGCCCAGGTTTCAATCTCGGGGCTGTGGCTCTGTGTCCTCGGGGACGTCTGCTCACCTTTATGCATGAATAAAAAGAAGTGTCTGATCTCATGGGATTCTTGCAGGGTTAAATAATTTAATGGATGCAAAGTACTAAAAGCAGTGCTCAGTCAAGAAAATTCACCGTAAGGGTTTGCTATAGTGACATCATCTTAAACATATAGGCACTACTTATACATTTTGTAGACAGGGACGCCAGTTTGTTAACTCTCAAGGCCAGTAAGTGATTAAGTAGAGGATGTCAAAACATTAAGTTAGGAAGGCCTCTTTATTTCCAGTGTGTTGTTACTGCTAGCCTACCACACCACTTTAACTATTACACTCATTCACTGGAAACAGAATTCCAAGGAATATGCATGAGGCAGTGAGTCTGGCTTATAAAGGACAAAGATGTCCAGAAAACACGTCCCTTACTTTCTTCACCGTAGTGAAAGTAAGGGGACTAAGCACTTCCGCAATAAGTTTAAAGGATGAAAAGTCAAAGTATTGTGTTGTGTGGGCTGTTTATTTTTTGAATGCATGACGTTCTTAAAAGGCCAGACATTATGCTCTTTATAATATCCAAGCTATTGGGATGCCAGGGACATCACACTGTGAATTTCACTAAGCTTGACAACCTTTAGCAGTGAGGCTTCACGACTTAAATAAAGACACACTGAAGAGAAAGACACGTTCGATGTTGCATGGGATGTCTAGTCTTTAGTCTACTTGAAAATACGCTGTGACTGTACATAAATGAAGAAATGAGTGAATGAATGAAAGCCTCTGCAAAATCCAAGTGTCTCTAGTGTGGTATTGTCGTGTTTCGTGTAACAATGTGGCTGTGATATAATTTACTAAAAAGAAAACACAACAGCAGTTGTTTGCGAATTAATTGCTCACTGGGGCTTGAATTTTGTTACTTCAACTATATCTGCATATAATAAATATGCTGCATTCCATATTTTTGCCCAGTCACAAAGATTATATGTGCCAATGTCCTAGATGTTTCTTATTAAAAAATCATATGAAAGAACTGTATTAGGGACCCACAATGTTCTGGAATAAAATGATATTCATGAAATATAAGCCTCAGTTCTGAAATTTTTAACTTTTCAACTATGTAGCCACACTTTCACATAGTATAACGGTTATAGGAATAGGTTTATTTTCTGTTCAGCTTAATGGCTGAAAACAATTTATACGGACTCAACAAGTCTTCTGAATCACCAGGCCATGAGCATTCCTCTAAAATTTCAGCCCCAATGTAATGAGAAATGAGCTGAGTACTGTTGTGCTTCCTTAGACATTTTATTTTGATCTCATCTTTTAACATCTCTAATAAACTTTGTTACGCTAGAGCCCCGGTTTTTATATCCTACTTATTAGTGAATTATTTTGTGCCTCAAGTTCATTTCATAATGAGCAAGCCAGAAAATATTATTGTACCCTGTATTAATACACCTGAGCACCTGTGAAACAGCCCAATTCCCCAAACAGGGTTACTTGAAAACATTAACGCTAAGAATCAGCCACCTACTTGAAACAGCTTTCTCATAGCAGCTAATGATATAATGATATACTGTGCCAATCGGTAGAATGAAAGCCATTACAATATTATTATAAGTATAATCCAGGAGGCATATTTAGAATGATATGGGTTGGGAGGGAGGAGACTGCTGTAGGCAGTCAGGTACTCCTCAGCTGGCATCAAAATAATTGTTCCAAAACAGCCTTTTCCAAAACGGCGCTTTCCTAAGAGGTAACAGCCAGTGGTGACACTGACAGTTTTTCTATGTGGTTGATGAATAACACAAATTGTCATGATTAAATGTACTATGACGGTCATTTTTCTGAGAAAATATGTCTTTCTAATATCACATTTCACAAAGGAAATACCCTTTAATCTCTACTGACATGGCAACACACCAAGACATTTTCTTTAGTCAGCTTGCAAGGAGCTTCACTAAGCCGAGGAATGTCCCTGTTCCTCTGTTCCACTGCATAATCAAAATAAATTTAGTTTAATGCACACACAGAACCTCTTTTGATTCCTCTCGAAGTAAACGTTTATAGACCAACTTTCCACCCTAGCAGCATTTTTATGATTAATTCCTCAGACGACAGAAAAGAGAGGAAGAAAGAGACAACCATGGTGTTGCTAAGTCCTTTAAATAAATATAATTCTTAAAAAGTTCTTTTCAAATTATAGCTTTCACATTCCTTCGAGAATTGCGATCTACATATCTCCCCAGAACTGAAACCATCTTTTCCAGCCCTGGATCCGCACAGCTGGCCCTGGATCGCCTGCACTTCCCGAGCTGCTCTGAAGAGGGCGCATGCGCTCGAGGGAAGCGATCGCAGCCCTCCCGGAGGAGCGCTACACCTATGGGGCAGCTGCGAGGGAGAAAAATCACCGCCGTTCACGCGCTGCAGTTCTGAGATAAAATCATGGAGTATTTAAAACCACGAAATTTGCGCCGCATTTTATAAAAGCTCTTACTGCTCTAAAAGGAGCACACTGGTGTACACAAAGACACCAGGGCACGGTGGAGATCAAGCCTGAATATCCTGTTGCTTTGAGATCCAAGTTTAAAATTCAGTGCAATTTACTTCAAAAAAGAAAGTAGGTTTCTGACCGTAGTTAGTCCGCCTCAAGAAAATACAACTTTGTTCTCTTTGAAGAAACTCCTTATAATTTTTAGAACTGCTGACATCTTTTCTGAATATTATTTAGTCCTAGTGTTCTGACTGATTTATTACTTTCAAACAAAATTTTCAGAATTCCTTGAAACCAGGAAAACATGCCTTGAAAATGCAGAAATTGAGAGAATCAGAGGAAAAGGGAGAAAAGAGAAAATTTTGCTGTTAGAATATAGAACTGTTTCAGTGAACTTTTAACAGTCAAAAAAATGATATTCAACCAAGCCAAGCAAGTTGCTAAACAGTTTTATAATTTCAAAATACATGCAAGTCCTGTGACAGTTTTCTAAGTAAAGCAGCCCTGCAGTGATCTCTTACATTTCTGTGACTGAACCACTAAAATAAAGTCTAAGACATCACAACAAAATATCCTTTCAGTCAAAGGGGTAAAATAAGGTTAAAAATAATAGTTGCCTCATACATATCTCCCTCTCCCGTCTCAAACGAGTATGGTTTTACAGTAAAGGCTACTGTTTCAGTCACTGAATCTTCACAAAAGTCCTGATGAAACTTTGCAAGAGACAGTGTATTTTGGAAACTTGGTTAGAAATAAAAACACATGGCGGGGGAGGGATGGCACTCACAGTTTAGAGGAGCCTCCTGAGAAGAAAACTGCCAACAGTGCAGGCCAGGAAGGCCCCTCTCTGGCAGCAGGAATGAGGAGATTGTGCTTTGTTTGAGTGTCTGAAGCATATAACTTTATTTGTAAAGATAATCAGGGATAGATCACAAATACACTAGCCTTTTATCTAGAGTTAGGGTTTTTGCTCTCTCCCTTACTCTTTATAGTTTAAAATGTGCACACTAGGTTTTGGCTTCGAAGGCCCCAAAGAGGAAGATGGTAGATGAGGGAGCTCATTATTTCAAAATTCCAGAACAAAAACAGAGAAATCTTTTAGGAAACTTCTAGGAGATTAGAATACCCAATGGTACGTATGCTGTATGTTTCACATGTCTCTTACATGTGCTTTTTTGAAAAAAAAAATGTAAGGGAGTAAGAACTCAAATGAAAACATATAAAAATCTTCCTGTATTTGTTTCATATACCAGGAATTCATAAAAGCATAATGTCTTTAGCCTGAAAGTACAATGAAGAGGATGAGATTGGTTTTTCAGAAAAAAACAATGTATATGCTGAACTTCAACCCTTTGTTGGTTTAATGAACTCAGTATCAACTGGGGGAAAAAAAAAAAACCAATATTTCCTTTGTGATGAATCTTCTCTCGCCTTTCGAAGTTCTCACCAGTGTCATTAATATATGCTGCGTGAGGTGTGTGAATAAAAGTTTTGTCCTATTTGGGATGATTTAATTGAATTATCCTTAAAGTCCTTTCTATCCATAGATTTTAAGATTTATAAGCTCAATTTTAATATCCAATCTCATATTTCAACCTTTAATTAGAAAATGGGCACACCAAATTTAAAGTTGAATGTTGTAAGGTATTGTAACATTTTAATGGAAACACCTGTAGTTATACTTTACAAAATTTCTCTCCAGGAAAGAACTCTGAAGACACCACCTTTTATGTCTTATCACACAATGAGCTGCTTCTAGAATTTCCTCCACAGGACAGAGTGCGGGTGGCTGACAGTTCACTGGTGACAGACAGACTTTCAGATACATCCCATTTTAAAGAAAGCTGTATTATTACTCAAGTTAAAGTATGTTGACATGAAAAGATAATTGAATTACAGAACCTCATCACTCTGATTTCTTCATGATCAATACTAAAAGTAATGGGGG
The DNA here is from genome assembly GCA_004026905.1 of Hystrix cristata. NCBI lineage: Eukaryota > Metazoa > Chordata > Mammalia > Rodentia > Hystricidae > Hystrix > Hystrix cristata. The sequence goes on from PVJO010001860.1 coordinate 129,631, forward strand.
AAACTGAAGTACTGTGTTTTAAAACCATACATATTTTCTGGGTCCCTAGTAGGATACAAACAATTTAACAGTTGTTCTTTTAAACTGTGATTTCTCCAAGTATCTGGGCCACAAAAAAAGTTTTTTGTCCCCAAAATACCTTTTTTTTGGGGGGGGGAGGGTACTGCGGGGGATTACTATCACTGAGCCCAATGCCCAGTCCCTGCCCCATAATGTCTTAAAGGATGAATTCAATAGCATATTTGAAACCTGCAGATATAAAGGCTTTAATATGATAGAAAGCACACAGGACAATTAACAGTGTTGGCATTATTCAATTTTCTTTCCCTTATACTCAATAATCTCTTTGTAAAAGCAAGTCTAATCCAGACTTACAGATTCGATTTAAGCATTTTTTAAAAAACTGGTAAATATGGTATCAAATAAACCTTGAGTTTTTGTTCTTCAATCCACCTAATGGTTTACTTATGTCTCAAGTTTTCTTGTTGTGTTTAAATCTTATTTTAGAATCTTCATCACAGTAGATGATGTAGATCCATGTGTCCAAAATTATCTCTGATCACAGAAGACAAAGTTTGGCAAATTCTCCTGAATTTTTTTTTTTAAAACAACTTAACCTACAAAATAGACTTTACAGAAAAGTGCGGTTTTTGAAAATATTACTGAACATAAGAGAGGCATGAACTATTTTTAGGGTAAAACTTCCTATTTCCAGAAAATTGTGACATCCCAGAAATCCCACATGGAGTCAAGGTGAGACAATCATTGACATTTCAAACCAGATTATAAATGAAGACATACTTCACCAAAGCTTGAAATGGAAAGATAAAATGTATATACATTTGATAAGAAGGTCAAGGCCTATGTGTTTACATGTTAACGGGCACAATACAATTTCTGGAAGAAAATCTCTGTTCAGGGTTTTTTTCCCCTGTGTGAGACTATCTTACAACAGCACAGTACAAAAATTGTAACTTTTAACTGTAACTTTTAATTGTAACTAGATTTTAATAGTCTCATGTTTTTTTATAAGAACCACCAATCATTCTCCCCAAACTGTAATTTAATATGGTACATTTTTTCTCTGCAGGAATCCATGACTCAATGTGTATAATCATTAGACTACAGAAAAACAAGAAATCTGCTAGAAAGGGCATTAAGTTGCAAAGTATTATGTTCATGATGAAATACGCCTAAAAATCGAAAACCAAGATGCAGAGATGTGGCAAGGCAGGAAGTTCACATGTAGATTCAAGAGATTAGACATACAAAATAAATTCTGGCACTAACCAAAGACAAAGCTTTATTACTCAATTTTCACCAGAAGATAAAGGCTATAAGAAATTGGAATGTGACAAAAGAGACCAAAATATCAGAATTTGAACAGAGAATATACAACAATGTTCTCCAGCAATAAGCGGGGCTCTTGTGGCTATTTGGATAGCTGTCGCTTTACCACAGCTTTTCCTTACTTGAGCAAACACACACCCGCCCCTCATTTTCCAGGCCTCTGCTTTCTAGAGGGGCAGTATTTGCTGCCTCTATCATTTTTGATCTGTAGACTCTGCCCATGGTTCTTGCACTGCCCTGTGTCATATTTTTAAGGTGGCTTCAGATCTCTAGATGCAGTGCACAGTACAACACACATTCTGGTTCCTGGCACGATGTTGGGCCAGGCTTATGTTTTCTCTCTCCACAGATGCAACAGAATTATCAAAACAGTCAGGCAATCCCATCATTCTCCTGATAGCCAGTGAAGATCCAGTCTAATGGAGGCAAAGGAAGTCCAACCTCTGTCCCACAGTGGGGTCACAAATACTATCTGACTATGGAATTTCGCAGGGTAAAATTCTTTTGTGGAAGAGAGAAGGCCCATTTCAAAAAAGGGACTAAAGAGGGAGAGACAGAGTTGACACAACAGATTGTGACAGATTTATTACTATTTATTGTGGTAAATATGTACTGAAGAAAACACATAAATGTCTTTAAATGTCTTTATCTAGTCATAGTCACTCCAAAAGAAACCTTTTACTATCCCCGATCTTTTATTATCTGTTATACAAATGCTCATAACATAATGAAACAAGTTTTAGAAGTATCTCTTATTGGATAATACTCAATTTTATTTGAATTTTAAAAAAGTATGGCAAAGGTCTAAAAATATGAATCTAGATTTACAGGAGCAGAAGTGTTATAATGCCTAGTACAGACTGTTTCTTGGAATCAATTTTAAATACGTTTTGTGTGGTGGTGAGACATGAGGTCTTGTTAAAAGTAATAAGTAATCAATATATACAACAAAGCTAATATAAACTGAAATGACCCCTATTCAAACAGAACTGAGATATTTTTTAAAGTACCAAGTAAGTAGGTGACTGGATTTTAAAAGTACCCAAACTGTCTTTTTCTTCCTACTCAGAAAAAAAAAAAAAGATAAAATTCCCACTTTAATTAAATTTTCCTTTTCCTCTTTATCTTTCAACAAGGGCTATTTACCAAAATATTCCTTAAAGAGCCTTAAAACATCTAGCCAAAAAAAAATTCTCTATGCAGAGTTCATTTTAAACTGACCATCAAGAGCCAAAAATTAAATAATACAAACTTAATTTCCAATTACTGACTTATTACAAAGAAAAAACACACTTGTATTTCTGAGCATATCAGAACAGACCAGCAACACATAAACTGTCTTAATAGTAAAGAAAAAACACTGTACTGGTAAAATTTTCTTTATAGGGCAGTTAGTTACAGAGAAAAACTCAAAAATTTAACAATGAATTAAGAGAAATTGTTGACCACACTTTGGATATCTAATGTCACACCACTGTATTCCCTAGAAACTATTTTTCTGCATAATTTTAGCAATAAAAAAACAGACTAAGCTAATTTTAATATGAGGCACAAAATGGTATGATAGCTTGTTTTTGTAGCTTTTATACCACAAAGTTATTCTGTTGTTTTAGAACATTTAGAGGTCCATTTAATGTATTTAATATGGTCTATATAAAGTTCAGGTATGTTTACAATGTAAACAGCTGTGAGGAGTTCATCATTTGAAGCTGTCGTGAAAGCCATTAAAAGCTAAAATTTCATCTACATCAAGTCTTCCATTAAGTTGAAGCTTGAAATATGCTTATAAAAACCTTTGGCAATATTAAGTCAATTTCAATACAATACAGACATTCAAGGAATAACAACTCAGTACACTTTAAAATGGCTTACTGGTAGCCTAAAATGACTATTTTTTACATCACTGGCAGTTTTATTGACACAATATTTTTCCATATTTATGGATAATTTTGTGATGCTTCTTCAATATTATCAAGTCTTGGATAATCAGCATATAAAATTCATGATTTTTTCCTGATACGACTGATTCTGCTATATTCATTTAATAATTTTTTGGATGAGCTGAACTGAAATCAAGTTAAATATACAGGTGTTTGGGTTAATCTAATCTTAGCGCATTTGCAAACCCCATTATTCCTTGAATTTATTAAAAGGGAAATAAAACCAATATGTAGGCATTGATTGGTAATATATTTTCAGAAATCTAAATACAATTTCATGCTGAAGTGTAAGTACTTCTTAGGCCCCATAATCATACTTTTCAAATACAAGCACTCTACAAAATTAAAACTCTCTGTACATATATACCACAAGATGGAAGAATGGGGAGAAAAAGGAAGAAGGAAAGAGGAAACAAGGAAAGAAGGAAGAAATGATATTTTTATTTTATGTAAGGAAAAAATTACTAGCAATAGATAACTTCTAAACAAAATTGAATAAAACATCTAAGATCCAAAATATGAAAACACGTTAAGAATTCAAATTAAGAGGTCATGTATTTAGTGTTATTACAACCAATTTTTGCAGTGCTGGGGCCTAGAGACCCTCAGCAATCCTGCACACAGCTCTGGCTAGTAAGAAAACCCAGAATGCCTTGGCTACAGCTGGATTCCTGCAGTCGTCACCTGGTATGACAGACAGGAACAGCTCCTGATCAGCTACCTTTGCAGCCTCCATTCAACCTCTCTTGGAAATAGAGACATTGTCCCTGCACTCTGGGCTGAAACCCATGTAAATTTTTTCCTAAATCCCCTCCACAAATCTCCTTTCGCATGCAAATCCATAAATCATCATAATACTGACAAAGAATTTAACCAACACATGAAACTAATACTCATTCTCTTGAAAGCCCTGTACAGGTAAAACTCCTCGAACTTCAGGCGCCTTTTCAAGGCTCTCTTCAGAGCTTACTGTTCGGAATACCAACACCACCACCCAGTCTTCCAGGCCTTGCAATTAATCACTCCAACGTGGGTCAGGTGGCTGGACGTGCAGGTCATTCCCACCTTGCCCACATTCTAGATAAACACACTGCTCTGGGTGCAGGGAATCTCATTTACTTCTATCTCCTCATACCAACACAAAATAGAACAAAGTAACTTAAAAAGCAGAAACAAGCAGTACTTACTGAAGATGGCAAACCTGGAGGAACTTTTCGAACTTTCTTTGTCTGTACCTCTGAAAGAAAATGAAGATGCTGTGAGCTCCCACACACCCACTATCCAAACTAAAACATATGAAACTACAAGCCACAGAAATTAGACCGGATTCTTTTACATTATTACCACAGCACATTGCAGTTACCACTATCACCTTTTATTCTAACAGAAATCAAGTTCTACTTCACTCAGAAAAATTAAGATACCCCATTTACATTTGTTACTGCTTCGACTTTTTTTTTTTTTAAGGTTCCTTATGAGTGTAACCAAAAGAAACCCAGAAATGAGCAGATATCAGGCAAGTTTTACTGCTACTAGAAGTTATTAACATATCCACACAGTGGACTCCTGGAGGATGGGGTGCCACCAGCCTGAAAACTGAGCCAAACTTTATAGGTTGGCTGGTGTGGGGGTGGGGTGGGGAGGGGTGTTTAGACATAGGGTGAGAGGGTGGTATTTTTAAAAAAAGAAAAAAAAAAAAAAAGAAAAACAACTAATAATGAACACTGAGGCATTGAGACAGAGGAAGACCTTACCCATGGCGCTACTGTGAAGAGGCCTCCGGCGGGGGTTATTGCTAGAATACTGATAGTATTGGGAGCCAGGCTTGGTGGGCGAAAGGGTTCCTGGATTGCCCATATCCATGTCCCCTCCAAGGAGACTCTGCTAAAAGGTTAAAAAGAAAAAAATAAACACATGAGGTTCTTTTTTTCCATTCACCACTCCCTAATTGATTGTTAGTACTTTTAAACCGCGTCTGCTAAGCTGAAATAACAAAACAAAAACCAAAGAAGAAAAGCAGTCTAAGAAGCTATTCTCAAATTGCTGAATTTTTAATTCTTTACTTTTGAGAGGAAGGTAGATGATTCTTTTTAAACCATACACTTTTGATCTTTTCAGATGACTAACATTTCCTAAGAAAATGGCATTTCTGTAAGACGAATGTTTCCTTTCTTTAGACCTGGGCTCGTATCTGGGAAATATTCATGCCCTTCCTTTACAAGGACCAACAAGAATATCAATTTTTGAGCACATACAACTTCCCCCGGCTGTGCACTGAGGGTGAGGGTGGATGATTCCCTGCACTGAGAACTTGCCGTGTGCACCAGCACATCCTGAGACTCCACAGCTTTCCCCGGCACCCACAGAGGACAAAATGCCAGCTGAACCGAAAGGGAATTCACATCCTCACGCTAACTTTCAAAATCAGAAAAAGGAAGCATTCTAAGCTAACAGGAACTGAGGACTACTGGAAGCTACAACACATCCCCACAGATTAAACATTTACCTGAACACGAGAAAACTTTCACAAATATCATTAACTTATCACGGCGTGACAAATTACTACACTTTAAAAAATGATAACATAAGAAAGATAATATGATAGTATTACATTTTCTAAAAACCACATACAAACTTACCCATAATATATAAATCGTCTGATTATACTCTGCATTGAACACACTGTTCTTTTAATTATTCTGATATGCAATAAAACAAGTGTAGATAGTACCATTTATATTAAGAACAAATTTACTGTTTAATAAAGAAATTTAAAAATTAAGTACCAAAAAATCTAACTTTATCGTTACTTGTAATCAACTTTTACTGACTGAACTAATTACTGTCCTTGATAAAGTACAGAATGTGTTTTCCCTAATCTAAATTCTAATCACCATGTCACTCACAACAGACTTAGGGATGCTTCACTAACACACTATTCACATGCAAAATACTCTAAATAGGCCAATTATGACTCTGCCCCTGTTCCCTGGTTAACCCGCTGAGAACTGAAAAATTTCACAAGGCAGTCACCAACTAAAACAAAGGGTCCTTGTTTTAAATTAAGACAGTCTTTTTGATTCCTAAATAGCTCAACAAAGTGGCATGTCTTCTAGTGAAAGCAGTTGGTCAAATATGACCCATAAGCTGGAAAATCAAAAATTCAAAGCTCTCCTTTCTAACGCCATATAGCTAAATATCATAAAGAGACCTCTCTATTGCAAGAGATTTTTGTGTTGGATGAGTAATATATAAAGGGCTAATCAGCTACTGACAAGCTTGCCTTCACTGCTTCTAGCCTGCAACTATTTCAAGGGACACATAAAAAAACATTACTTTAAAATAAAACTTCAAAGATGAGACTTTAAGGTTGAAAGCACACATTGAATAATAAATTCATTGCTAGTTATCTTTGTATTTACCATGTAAATACCTGACAGAAACTAGACTGTTTACCAGCTGATGTCCACAGGCTGGACTACTGCCTCTCCAGAGCTAAAGATTAAAATGCTACCCAGTGATGAACTGAAACACAGAGCTAATTATACCAAAGTTTTCTATCAAGCAGGAATCAAAAAGTAGAACATCAAATAATTTTTTAACATTTTAGAAGTTGCATTCGAAAATTTTAGAACCTAAACTTGAAAGTTCACTCTTGGCAATTCTTACTAACAAAATCTTATATTTATTTATTTAAGTCTTAATCCAATTTTTCTTTGAAATGTCCATCAATAAAGCTGTGAAGGATCTGAAATCACATACAGTTTGGTAATCTACAAATGAATCTTCATGCACTTGGGAAAAGGAGTTTGAAAATGCTGTTTGTTATTGTTACTGTTATTACTATTATTTTGCAGCACTGGGTATTGAACTCAGGGCCTTATGCACGCTAACACTGAATTATAACCCCATCCTCCTGGAATTATATTATTGATAACTTCATATTTACCAATAATATAGATACTGCGTTGGCAGACACTGCTTGTATTTCTCCATTTTTCTCTTTTCAGAAAATACACAAAACACTCAGAAAAGGGCTGAGCACATATGCTGAAATGCTACTTCTCTTTTTAATGAGCCTAACCACTGGCCAATGCTTGTTGGTCCTGGTGGCAAATGTTTCATTCTCCAGAAAGTAAATGCATTGAGTAGGTCAACCTGAAAACAAACATGCTTGTTACTCTGGATTTTAGCAACATTCACAATAGAGCTGTGAAAAATATAAAATGACAAAAGAAAGGCAGCTAACTGGCTGTGGCTGACCTTATTGTTGTTGATTTAACAGAAAATCACCTCATGGGCCAGTCATAAATAAACCATGCATCCAACTCCTGCATATGCTGCCACATGAACTACACAGAGTGACACAGTACAAAGACCAGATAGCACTTGCACATTAGTGGCTCATATTAATCCTGTTTTGTTTTGTTTTTTACTAAAATAAAGCACATTCCTCTTTCTTTTTAGACCTGCTTGTTCCTTTTTCTTTTTCACTTGGACAATAGAATCATTCTTCTAAAGCAACAAAAATAAACATTTCCTCACTTAAGGGGACCATAATCACCCCCTTAGGGAAATGAAGATAAGAAAATGTATGTGTTCTTATTATAGAGTATACCTGTAAGAGGAACAATGACCATTTACTATTGTTCGGCCTTTATGCCACATACTGAACACTGTAGCCATGAGGAAGAGGAAAAAATTTCCACTGGCTGAAAAACATGACTTCACGAATTTGAAAAAGTTAATGGCATTTGATTTATGGTAAATTAAATAGTCACAAAATAGCTAAGATTTTCATTTCTATCTGGATTTACTTACATGTACCTGTAATTCTGGAGACAAATTCATGCTTAATGAAAGTTCAGTTTAAAACTTAAGTCTACTTTCAAAATGGGCAAATTCATCTTGCCTTAAAAACAATTCTAAAGGTTTCAGGTTTTTCACATTGTGCAACCTCATGCTCTGCGGTTATTCTGGGTCCCCGTAGTAGGCTGCCCGAATTTGCCAGGAAACACTGGAAGCCAAGATGTGGCCTCTCATGGGGCTAACTTGTAAATCTTAAAGCCATGGTTTAGCATTTTGCTTAACTGTCCATGGTGTAAAGAGACAAGCCCTTCCCCTTAATTTCATGCAAAGGCCAACAATTCCAAGACTAGAAATACCCCAATCAAAGAATAAAATACAATGACTTTGTCAACCAGGTTTAAATGTCTTGGAACGCCTGTAAACAATTCTCCAGTAAAGAACCAGTTCTAGCACTGCCATTCACACTCCACTGCTGTTTCAGTAAAAATTGTTATTTTTACATCAGATCTGAGCCTCAGACTGTCCCGGCCAGCTCAGCTCTGCCCATTCCTTTAGAGACAGACTTCTTAACATCCCTGATCAACCACTAAACTTTGCTTGTGCAACCAAGAATGTAAACCATGAATTAACTTAAGAAACAGAAAAGCAGTATATATCTCAAATTAGATTTATAACTGAATGGTAATCAAAAATAGAACTAGCTGCTTGAAGCTTAAATTATCAACTTTTTTTTCTTGTTAAACTAAAATCATCTTGCTCTGAACTATTATTTCATTTCAGTCAGCTCTTTAAACGTAATGGGTGGGTGGTTCATTTCTAAAATGGAAGATTATATTTATCCTTAATTATAGATATGAGTGAGATCAGAGTATGACAAATGCGGCTTTCTGGACTTAAAATTAATTTATCTAATAGGTGAATGACTTTGAATTTGAGAGTTAGGACCTTGGAGAGGGAAGAAAATAAGTACAAGGGAGAAAAATTCTCTGGGGAAAAATGCGCCCCTGGTTTCTAGGGCTTTCTCTGATTTTGCGTCATTCCCATTACGTTGTGATCCGATATCAGACACAACATCTTGGGGGGATGTTGTAGAACGGAGAAAAGCAGTCTCAGATGAAACCAGATTAAGCTCCTTTTCTGAACTATTGCCAAATGCTTGTGAGTCTAATTCATGTTTGGGTATTCTAGTACTCACACAGCTGCAATTCTATTCTTTCATCACAAACCTAAGTGATGTATAGTGGCTTTGTATGGTGAACTGACTCTATAAAGCCGGGGAATTTTTTATGTTAATATGGAAATAAAATTCTGAACCACTTTAAAACTTATGAATGCTAGATATTTGTATAGATATTTGTATTGCAGTATTAAGTGCAAAATACACATGGAGAGAAATTACAAGCTAGATTTGTCTAAAATACTTTTTATCATAAATGAGGTCATTTCTACATAGTTAATTCTGCACAGAATCAGTTTTCAAAGACGCTGCTGAATAAGATTCCTAACAGTCATGGAGAAGTTTCTGCAAATCCCTGTCGAATAGCTGCTGCTGAATTTGCCATTCTGACCACAGAAGGGCCATTGCTGACTTATTATATAGTAGCAGGAGGGGGCGATAATTTTGCTGCTGTTGGCACTTACTCTGCAACCTAGAATATATCTCACACCAAAGGGCAATGAAGAACACAATATTTCCACCTGTCCACTTTTGAACTTCAAAGCTCAAAACTGAAGGTCAGTCTTTGGATCAGTCTTTATTCCTGATCCAGGAAGACACCCTTATACTTTACTTTGATTTTAGTCCTCTGCTTGGTTTCAACAAAAGACTCGGGAAACTTAGACAAGATGGCAGAGATAACTTTCATAATCAGGGATTCAAGAGATTGTTACTGTGCTAAAGAGAAATGCAAATTTTTTAAATTATCATTTAACAACAGTTTCTTTTAAAGGTTTTTGGTCTATTTTTTTTAATGTAATTTTCACCATGTTCAGTACCAAGTCAGAAGTAGAACACAACAAACACATTCAGAGGGAGGGCTTTGAGATCTGACAGATGAGGCAGGCCCCTAGCTCAGAACCACACAAGCAAAGTTACACAACTGTTAGAGACCACATCTTCCTCCGCAGTAAGGGACTAATAAAACATTTATCATATGGTTATCAGGAAGAGATGAAACTATGTCCAGCAGAGCTGGCAGTATGTAGCACATAGCTTACCCTCCTTCCTGTGTACCTCAACTCACAGTCCAATTTTATAATCCACTGATTATTATTTAAAATATTCATCAAAAAATTGTGAATGATTGCCAAATTATCTTTTGAAAGGTCATGATAAAAGTTAAAAAAGTTATATATGGGAGTATTCATATAAAGTGGTGGTAGTCTTATAACCTACAGATATGCTGGCTGAAAGAAATGACTATTTTGCTTTTACATATTTATAAATAAAATGGTCAACAATCGCAATAATTTGAGCTTAAGTGATCATTTTCCTGGAACTGCTACTAGGATTACTTCAGCGGCTCATTTAATTTTGATTTTGCAGGCAGGCATAACAAACTGCTACTGTTAATACAACTACGGATGAGGTCAAACTTACATTTAACCAACTAGGTATATAAAAATAAGAAACATTTTATCTGTGATAAAATCTTATATATCATGTGATATTAGAGAGATTCAAGTTCTTATTATTACATTAGCCATGGCTAATGACCTCAAATATCATCCAATTTTGCATTTTTCCACTTGCAAGGTCCATTATAGGCAATAAGTGAATGCTCATGTGATACTTATCAAGCAACATAAATGTATTTTGCGTTCCCTATGAGGTCATCAAGAAATAACTGAATACACTCTATAGTTTTGGTCAGAAATTTGCAAAAAATTGAAATGCCCTTGAATAAAAATATTTATTTATTCTAGCAGTGATTACATCTTACAAAACATTTAAAAATTCATATACATTGTCTTTCCTTATAAAAGAAACATTACACCTTATATCCAAATGTTATAATGTGATGCAAAGGTTGCCATGGTAACTATTACTTAATGTATGACACAGTAACAGTCAAGTAAAAACTCATACATTTTGGTATGGAAATTATAACTGCCCAAGGGTTGATGAAATTTATACATTCACCTATTTGACTATTTCTCAAATTAAAAAAATTATATTATTTATTGTATACACTAAAATAAGCAGCTTTTCCTGTGGTTTCTGAAAATCCACTCTGGAATCTCAGGTCATGTATTACATATTAAAAACAGGATTGTTGTTGGGAAGGTGAAAATGTACCAAAAAAACATATTAATCAGCATCTCCCCCAAAAAAAAGAATTTGAAGAAATTTTATGTACAGAAAACAAAACTTAAGATAACTATCTTCTTGTCAGTCCAAACTCCTCCTCAGGTTAGGAAGTTCATTTAATATGTAATTCAATATACAATAATTTGACATTGTATAACCATTACTTGCTTTAAAATGTTTTTCTTCAGCAATTGTATGCAGAAATAAAAATAGAACAATTTGAATACGACCTGTTAACGTACCAGGGAATTAGCGCCACTTCTCCTATAAATATAAACATGTGGCTATTATAAACATACTGAGAAGTATATTTGGTCATGTTGCTAATTTAAGTAAACTAAAGGAATATCAAACTGTCACTTGTCAGTCTTTGTCATATTGCACAGGGAAAGTTCCATTTCAAGGTTATTGTAAATGTCTGCCCCTCTGAGCAAGGATCTATAAAAACCATTTTTATGAGACTTGCCTCCCTGGGGACCGAGTCAAGTTCATGCTGCTCACCCAGGACCTCATATAGGTCCTGCTCAATTATATAGTCTAACGGCCACCCTACAGGACACCACTGAAATAAAGTATCCCAATAAGACCTGCACCTGTAAATAACGTGACAAGCCCACCCCACGATGTGAGGAAATTAAGATTATCTGGAGCAGTAGTAAATGGATAATGGAATCTTCAATTCATCCTGAAATTATGTAAGCCCTGACTATCCTTCCAGAGCTATATATAACCTCCTGCTCCACACACATTAACTCTTCACCTGCCAGCATCCTCTCTATGTCCTGAAAGTTTGGCTGATCAAAAATGTGTGCCTTGAAAGGCAAACTGCTTCATATACTCACAGAAAGAGAAAGTAACATATTCACTCACCTTTTAACTCGATATAGTGCCCAGCACAGAGACCCACCATGGCAAATGCAGTAGTAATAGTAACCAAAGGGGGTTAAGACGACGAGGAATGCGCCTCTGAGTAGTGGCAAGGGAAGTAGCTGTGGTTGTAGCAGCAGCTACGGCTCCTCAGAGTCTCCCAAGAGTCTGACTCAAGTGCAGGTCCTTTACATGCTACTGAGCAGATGCTGCAACCCTGGATCTACAGATGGGGACATTTACAGCACTTAGGTGATCTGACCAACATGGCTGGCAAGCGGTGGACCTAGTTAGACTTGACTTCAATCAGTGCCTGTGCTTGTCCTCTGCTCTACACATCCTCTCGCCCACCCCACCCTCCAACCACCACTTAGAGTTAGTTATCCACTGTCATCGATGCAACATCAAGAGCTTGCGCCTACAGTCTGCTGCTGAGGACCTGAGCCACGCGAGACAGCCGGGTGGGCCTGGGTGAGAGTGCCACTGCCCCCAGACAGCCTGGATTGTCTCACCTCAGAAGGCTTCGGACTCCTCACTGAGGAAATGCTGGTGATGATACCTACCCATTTTGAGAATTAAATCAGATAATATAAAGTGCTTAGCAAAATTCCTAGCATTTAACCTTATTAAATGATAAATATTTTACACGTTATAAAATATCTTAGTATATGTTAATGTATTACAGATTATACAAGATTGCGTAAGCTTGAAGGAGATAACAGCATACACAAATATATTATACATACTTGTCACAGGCCAAAGTAGTGCTGGGCTTTCAAACAATGTGGGCCTAAACGACTGAAATCTCATTCTTATGCCTTGAAACGCCCACTGCCTGATTCTTCTCCCTACACCAGGTCGTCTTTAATCTTGCTTTCCTCAGTGTGTCAGTCCTCTTCTTTAATGATGATGATTTCTTTTTTTCTTTGCTTTATTTTTATTATTTATTCTCCCCACTTCTCTCATTTCTTCTTCCAGCTAGACTTTTCCTTCCCCTGGATCAGAAAGTTTCAGCCGTGATAACATTTATCACATTGTACGGCAAGTCACCGTTGATGTGCCTGATTTCTCCCTGCTAAACTGTGGGTCCCTCGAGGACAGGCCGTGAGCTCCATCACCACCATATTCCTGGCATCGGGCACAGGGAGCCCTGGTATGTAGTGCGCCCTCAGTAAATGTCACGGGATTGGTTAATTAACTATGAAATATGCTTACACACTTCAAACAATACTGTCATGAAGATAACCTCTCCATCATTCTCCCGGCAGACACATCACCCCTGCACTCTAGGTTCAGCTTTGCTCCTTTGACCTCGTGAGACCTTAATGCAAGTCAAAAGTTTGATTCTCAACTTGCAAAAACTTAATATATCTTTTCCACAAAACTTCTGCTGCTTCCTAATTATCCTCTCAATTCTTTGAAGTATATTGGAACAGTCAGAATTTGTAAAGTCCACAAAGAAATTAGTTGCATGTTTTGCTAAACACACACACACACACACACACACACACAAAGGTTTACCTTTGTTTTTATCTATGATTGGTCTGATTGAAAGTGTTAAGATTTCCCTAAATATGTAGGGTTGTTTAATGGTTCATTATTCAACCAAAGGGCCGGGTTCTGCAGAGAATCTGGACAGCTGCAGAAATGCAGGCACCACCAGCAAGAAGAGAGAAAGAGATTCAGTGACCCAACACATCTCCAGCAGAAAAGACAAAGACTACAGGACAGCAGAACAAAGACTGCAAAAAAGAGATGAACTGTGGAGAACTCTGAAGAGGATGGTCACTCTGTGGAACTCAGCATACAGAACAGGTTGCGAGAATTTAAAACAGCAGTGAAAAAAATGAGCCTCCTTAGTACATAGCCAGCAAGTCCTACCATGATATTTAGCACTACTGATAAACAGCTGGCTGAGGAAGAATTGAAACTACAGAAATGGCCACAGTAAACTACAGAGAGCAACAAGATAATCAGGCAACAACTTAAGAACTGAGCTTCAACAAAGCACAAAATTATGAGACGTTTCTTCAGGGGCAATGATATGGCCTAATCTTTCTTAGACTATGTCAACACTGATGTGTATCAACTCTTCCAACTATGCTAGCTTTCCCAGAATGGTACCACTAAATATTAAGAACTGTGTTGTAAGACCACTTTCATCAAGGACCAGATAAGAAAATACTTCAGTCTTGCAGCCAAATGCTCTCTCCTGCAACCATTCAACTCTTCTGCTGCAATACTAAATCAGCCATAACAGGTCAGGCTTGGTTCCAATAAAACTTTATTTATAAAAAAGACAGTGGAGCCAGTTTGGTCCCTGTGAGTAACATGATGAACCCTTTTCCAAGATGAAGTCACAATGGTTTTTATAAGGCACACAGAGCCCCACCCCACTCCTATGCTAATTCAGCAACTCAGTATACATTTCAAACCTCTCTTTTCTTTTTCCCACAACTGGTCCACTAAGACACCATGAGTGCCTCTCTGGGATTTGAGGATATGGGAACCCCCTTTTCTATACAGCCTGAAGACAGGGTCTCATGGAATTGCCTGTTTCCCCAGTTACCTCCTTTGCTCTGCACCTTCACAAAGGCTGAGATTCCCCACCCCTCCCCTTCCTTCCCATTTCACACTGGATAAGCCACTTCCAAACAACCAGGGAGACCAGAATCAAACATCGCCTCCGTAGCACTGCATCCTGAGTACACCTGAGGAAGTCAGAGCCCCTCTTCCGGTACCAAGCCCCCTTGTGGCATGCGGGCACTACCAGCAGATGTGGAGGGGAACTTCCTCACACTGGAACCCAGAGCACTGGCATGGAGATATCTCTTGGTAAATGACAGCAATCACGAAAGTAACAGCAAATATCTACACAGTTTCAGGCTCTGCTGTTAGTATTAACTCATTTACTCTCACAACCCCTCAAGAGAGGAATTATATTAAATCTGTTTTTACAGATAAGGTGGCTTACAGCAAAAGAAAGTTAAGTACCTACCCAAGATTATCTGAAAAATATTTGAACACAAGTGAAAATGTATCACTTCCACTGAAAGTTCTTATATCTTTTGGACTCATACTGTTTCTGGTAATCTTACATCAGAAATTTACACTAATTACCTGATGCTCATGCTCAGAACCTCTTATGATGGCCCTGGTCTCTACCCCATGCCCATGGCCGGCTTCAGAGGTCCAGCTCCACTCAGAATCACGCATTCAGCCAAGACCTTCGAGCTCCGCTGCCCCTTCCCTTGAAACCCTGACCCCTCTACACCAGAAGAGCCATTCCGGACTCAGCAAATCTTTCCTCAGTGAAGTCACTGGCCTCCACTCAATCTGTTTTTTCAATCTTCATGCACACAACTTTATGAACAGCCTTAAATCTTTACGAGCAGGAATATACTAAAACACCAAGCAACCAGTGAGTCTACCATTTTTGAGATTTTTTAGAGTAACTGTGGGGCACTTGTATCTATAAATACTGTCTTTTCTCTCCAAGGATGTAGGACAGGTATATTTTTGTTATATGTTCGCATAATACCTCATTATAAATATATTTAGCTATTGAGCATGTGGCACTGACTTGCTGAACTAGTTTACAAGCCAGTTTAACAAAAACCATACAAGGACTCAGCAGAACAAACACTTCTAGAAGACAAAAATAATCTTGTGTATCAATTTTTAAAAGAACCAAATACTTCAAACTTTTCACAAAAGTACTTCCCAGAAAAGTGCTTGCATAAAATTGATCTGATGACTTGAAATTAAGCTTTAGACTTTTAAGGCAAAGTCAGCCAAATTTCAAATACAGAGAAATGAATGGGTGTGGTAGAGGGTAGACACGGACACATCACAATGATTTTGAAGTTTATCTGGAACATTAATGCATGGAAATAGTTAAGAAAATTCTACGAACTTACACATATTCTAAACAAAGTAAATTAAAATAACATGGTACTGTCACCAGAAGAGACAGTTACCACAGACCAATTTGCAGTAGAGGTAGGTCACATAAAAAAAAAAATAAATTAATTAAAAAGTTAATATAATATTTAGTAAATGGTACCAAAATTTTGTTCAGCATTTAAGTGGAGAAATACTGAGTTTTATGCTTTATATTCCATGCTAAAATATATTCATGTGCAAGAGTTAAAATATAAAAGAAAATACTTTTTAATTTTTTTTATTTGTGTGGTTCTTTCATTGTTAAAGTAGAGACCATTGTTAGCCATTATACTAGATCCAGAAAAATTAGAGGAACATATTGAAACTCATGACTATGTATGTGTCTTTTAAACATTATTCGAGCCACAAAAACATGGAGAAAAATCTTTGCAAACAAATAACTGAAAGGAAAGAAAGACAAATACTCTTACTAAACAAAAAGCCCTTAACATCAATGAGGAAAAAAAAAAATTAGACTGATGAAGAACGTAAGTTATTTCTTTGAAAAAGAAGAAATTTGGGCATAAATACATGAAAAGTTATTTGGCAAGTTAAAATAAGACAAATTTTTAGCTGCCAGTGTGGAAGCTCACTTTCATAGACAGCTAAGGGAAATGTAATATGGCTTTCTGAATGGCAATTTAAAATGTACAGCAAAATTTTAAAACGGCATGCCCTTTAACTTCAAGTTTCAATAAAATTGGGCAAGTGTCAAAAAATATATGCATAGATATTCATAGCAATTCAGGACTTGTGAAAAGTTAGAAAAACCTACTGCAGTTTTGCTAAACAAATACATGGATATGAAATAAAGTGGTACCTATACACTGAAGAAAAAAGTGCATCTTTAAAAGTAGCATCAGTAGATTATGACCTGTTTTGCTAAAAAGCATCTACACATTTAACCATTCTTTACAACTCCTCTGTCCACAGTCAAATCATATTTAATAGAAAACTTTTTACTTTGGCAAATTCTGTGGCTTACACTGTATAAACAACACACTTAGTTGTGCATGGCACTGTACACCTCTGATTCTAGCTCTCTGGATGGCTAAGGCAAGAGGCTCACAAATCACAAGTTCAAGTCCAGCCTGGACAAGGTAACTTCACATAGTAGAAAAAGGCAAAATGAAGACTATCTTCATTTCAGAAGTAACTCTTGAATTTTGTTACCCCAAAGTAAAGACTCATCTAATTATACTGATGCATGCTGAGCTTGGGTGAAACCCACAGGGGATTTTAGGACAAGGGCTTTCTATAGAACATACTGCAAAGAAAACATTGAAAGTCAATATAAAACGGACAAGACTACGCATTTTTAAAAATAGGAAAGATAAGCTGATTTTTATTTTTGTTTTCTATATGTGGATTACGGTGTAGTTTATAATGAACTAAAGCAACAGTAATGGCTGGAATTAGCAGATATATGGAATTTCCCACCTCTAGGTCCCACTTTCTGC
Organism: Hystrix cristata; assembly: GCA_004026905.1. Classification (NCBI taxonomy): domain Eukaryota; kingdom Metazoa; phylum Chordata; class Mammalia; order Rodentia; family Hystricidae; genus Hystrix; species Hystrix cristata. Next base: position 147,312 of record PVJO010001860.1, read on the forward strand.
TGTAGCTTTCTTCCTTCCCGCTTTTACCTATATTACCTCTTGCAGAAGCACTACACAGGAGCCTGCCTCCCCGGAGACAGAGCAGAGTCACTTCCATGCATAGCAGCAGGAAGCCTGGTGATGCTGCTTTGCTCCCCTTCTGACACGGGTCCCAGTCCCCAACACACCATAAAGAGACAGAAACAGCCCACTGATCTCTCCAGTAGATAGGCTTTAGGAGACAACAGGCTAAATGGGTAAGCAATTTTAGAAGTGAGATGCTTTCTTTTTTTTTTTTTTTTTTTTAACACAGGGTCTTCACAAATTGCCAAGCTGGACTGAATCTTGCAATCCTCATGCCTCAGCTTCTCAGAGTGCTGGGAATACAGGTACGGGCCACAACACCAATTTCTAAAGTTGTTTTTAAAAAAGATTTTAGACACGTAGGTAAGTTTTCTCAATCTTATCTGAATAAAAGAAGTAAGTCGTTTATATAATTGGTTTAAAATTGTGAATTGCTAATAATATTTATTTGTGTTTGGTGAGTATTTTTTTAAAGTTGATATTTATTTATTTGTTGATATGAAAGTCCACAATCTCCTTCCTTCCATTCTGATATTTCAGGACTTCTGAAAACTTTATAGTTTTGTGATATAACGTGAGCTGAACTGACAATACTGATTTGGGGATATCCATAATGCTTATTTTAAAAAGCCTACTAAGTGTCATCATTCACATGTTTGGCTATAGAAATAATAATTTAATTATTTGATGCCACTTCAAACTCCAATAAGGTTACACAGTACATTTTGTATATAGCGTATTAACTTCCTCAAATGCAATAATTGCTAAATTCTGAAATACCTACAACCCGAGGGTTCTAAATAAGAGATTAAGGCCTAAAAAGTCCTTTTCCCATAGTGTGCTTAAGGCATGGTTTAAAGGAAAATTTACTACAGTCATCGTTTAATTACTCTTAGAGATACTGTCAACACATAAACCTAAAGTTCCCTTAGAATATTCACACTTGTCCTACTTAAATTAGGAATGCAGTCGAACATGTCTAATTTACCCAAATCTGTTTTTTCCGCAGGGAGACAGGGTACCCTGGACTTTATGCTTTGTCACACAATTATTTTAAAATCTGCTAAAGAACATTTTTATATTCAGAACTACTAACCATATCTATCAACATTTTTTGTTGTTTTGATTTGAAAACTATGTAACTAACCAGAAACTTAATTTTCACTGATATTTGAAGAAACCCCTGGGTACCCCTAACAAAAAGAGTTCAACCACCCAGGGTTTACTTGCGTGGTACACAGATCTACTTCTTTCAGGACCAAACATGATCTTTGCTCTGACATGGCTGTTTCACTTTCAAAGCCAAGTGCTGCTAAAATGTTTCAGCCTACAGCTATAAACCTGTCAGGGCAACCCAGGACAGACGGGCTCTATGTGTCTTGAGTAGGTGTATGTATAATATTTGCATTAATTTGTTTATTTGTACACTGGCTCCATCCAAACAAACACGGACTATCTTCCATCCTCCCTCCTTTTACCAACAAAGACAAGTTCTATTTCTTTGCCTGAATGGCCAACACTGGGCAACGGGGATAAGAAATGATGATACCTCAAGGTCGTTTCCACAGTTCAGCCAAGTTTCAGGCTCTTATTGTTTGGTGGCACCTTCAACAAAGCACCCAAGAGTGGGAACAACATCTTAGGGAACACATACAATACACGCAGTAATTTCTTTAGTAAACATTATTACCATGTTCCAGGAACTATTCTGAGCACCAAGGAAAATCACAATACAACGTACATTTCATTTATGGGTGTGCAAGAAAACATGAACAAATAAAAACTTCAAATACTTGTCTTTTCTGGTGGAGAGAGGTTTGCAAGACATCCTATATATTCAATATGTTCAACATAAAATGTAAAATACCAAAAAAGCTGCACAAATACGCAAAAAGGAATGATTTACACATGATCGAACTTCCAGATTTAAGACAAAGTTTTATTAAATTTGATGTGTGATCTCCAATGAAATAATCAGCAACAGATTCTGAACCCAGTAAGCGACAGATGATGGGAATCTTTATAATTGAGTAAGCTGGTGGGCAGCACGTGAGTATAATGATCCATCTACGCATTGTGAAAAGTGACTGGCCACATATTACCGTATCTGTGAAGCAAAATGATGTGCATGAGACCACCAAAAACAAAAGAAAAGCCCAGCAAAAAAGAAAAGAAAGTCTTACGAAGCCTCTAGATCTGACTACCAGTTTATGGGAAAAGTGCAGAGCAGAGTCACAGGCTGAAAGACCACTACAAAGAAACAACCAGCCAAATCCATGAGGTGGGCCAATTTTGCAGGAAAATTAACACTGATTTAATAGTAAAAAGGAAAGGGAAGGACAGAAAAGGCTGTGCCTCTTAAGATTTAAGAGCTACGATAATCAAACGCAATGTCCAGTCCAAACATGACAAATGTCTAAAGACACTGGCAAGACAACTGGAGACAGTCCTGGTGTATCACTGAGGAATTAATGATAGGATTGCTTGCTTCACTAGTGACTGTGGCTGTGTTAATTAAGCAAAAGAAGGATTTGTTAGAGATGCTCTGGAAATACTAGGTGAAATAAAATGCTGTCTAAGTCTTGTTTTAAAATACTTCAAAAACAAACTGGAAAGGATGTTATATAAAGAGACTAGGAAAATGTTGTAATCTGTTGAAAGTGGATGACGGAGACAAGGTAGAAAATGTTACAGTATTCTTCATTTCTGCTACAAATTTGAAATTTTCCGTAACAAAAAGGTTAACTTGTCTGTAAAACTAATTCTACATATTTTTAAACCTAAGGAAAGAGACTGGGATTGCGAGCATCTTCGCAACACCAGCCATAGCACAAAAAGTTGCAGATTCCTCAACTACAAGGAAAAGAATTTTTAAAACTGGCAGAGAGACAACAGCCCTCAGATACACTAAAGGTCAAGCAGATCGTCAGGGAGAAAACCGGAAGTCCCACCGGACTGGAGCGCCAGGTCACAAATGTGTCCCTTTGGCCCCTGTGTCACAGCACCCATTTCTTTTCTGAGTGGGGAGCAAGTGGCTAAGGCTCCTGAACCCGGTCAGCGACACAAAGGAGTCCTCACAAGGAGACGCCCACACCTGCGGGAACGGGAGGCGCCCGACCCTGCACGCACAAGCCCTCCCTGAGAGTCCGCTGTGTTCACACCTGCACAGGTGCTCACTAGGAAATTTAAAACTATTTAAACACTCTAATTTTGGCATTCGGGTAAAAAAAAAAAAGTTATGGGGGGGAGGAAGAGCAGCAGCTGGATATTTTTAAACTGATAAAAATAAAAAATGTATTCATTAATGTTTATAGAAGTCAAAATCCAGCCAGTCACTAAACTGGGTTACTTGGCTACTGCTCAAACATCAGCCCTTCAATCTGCGGGGGAAAGAGATGTGCATTTTTAGCTTTTGATGAAAAAGTGAACATGGAAGTTTTGTATGCATCCTGCAGTGGATCAAAGGGAAGCTCTTGCCATCTCCTATGCTGAGCTCATGTCCCAACCTGGCCACCCCGCACTGGAGGAGAACGGGGCTTCAGGGTGGGTCGCTCTACTACCCAAGCTGCAGCTTCACCTACCGGTACATTCCACTCCCTGATCCCAGCAGGAGAGTGAGAAGGCGGGAAACTTGGCCACATTAGCATGTCCTCCTCATTCAAAGTGGGACACTCCCCAACTGGATCATGGTCCTAAACAAGGATTTTTGGCCATTGTCACTGATAAATGATGTGCTGTTGAGACCTCAGAGTATGAAGCAGTGTCCCCACAAATAGGTATAAAACTGACTGATTTGCAAGAAAAGGGGGATGAGCCCAAATGTGGGCAGTCGGAGAATGTTTACTCAGGGCCAGTCAGTGGGTAGGGGACTAAAGAGCAAGAACAAAAGAGGGAAGAGAAGGAATGTAAATATTTAAAGATTTATACAAACTGTTTCTTTTATACATAACTTGAGAATGTTTTTGCAGTATGTTATAATTATGTTTGGGGGAAAATATTGCCCTTCTGATAACTTTTACATTAATTGAAACACTGTAAGTGACACTACTTGGCCTGGTTCGAACCTTAATGCCCAATGATTCCAATGAATAAAACATACAAAATCAAGGCTTATCACTATGCAGGTGACCGGCTGTTTTTATATTAGTGAGGTCTCTTGGGTTTTTCTCTTGTTCCCTCTCTACTCTGGCCATTTTAATGTGTCTTAATACCACCTCTGAAAGCCAGGCAGTCACATCTTCTTCACTAGTCCCTGATACCTAGTCTCAGTAGGCCAAAGATGTTCTCAGAGCAGAAGAATCTGAAATGAGAGGTGAAGGAATCTGGATGAGACGGCCAAAAGCTTTTGAGGGTCTTCCACTTGAAAGAGAGAGACAGAAAACCAAGCCTTCTAGACAAGCCGCTGAACTCCCCTATCCTTGTCCTCTTCCTCTGTGGACTGCAGATGGTAACTGCAGCTATCCACACAAGCGCTGAGGGAAATGAAGAAACGTGTCTGCAGAGACTTGCTGCACGTAGCACCCAGGCCAGATGTTATAGCAAAAAGAGGGCCATAGTGACAGTCAAGGAGACTTGTTTTGTTCAGCCATTCATTGTTTTTCTAAGTGCCAAGCGGTAGCCAGGCACTGTACCAGGGAGCCCAGCGCTCCCCGCCAGGCCGCGCTGACCGAGGTGGTACACGGCAGAGCCTGAGGCTGCCCTCTGCTGTCAGCACAGCCCTCTCTCCCCAGCTTCTACTGCAAGTCTCAGGTATGCCTGGGGCTGAAAACCACCTGACTTGGAACCATTATTTCAACTCTTTATTGTGACTTACTTGCCTCCACCCTCAACGTGAGGTTCTAGAAGTCGGTGTTTTGTGTCCACAGCATGGAGAAACTGTTCATATCTACTAGATAACTGATAAAAATTGAGCCAATGGATTGATAAACAAATGGAAGATCAAATTAATTAAACGCAGTTTTCTCTCTGCAGTTTTCTTGTTTATAAAGAGAATAATGTCATTAGCCCCTTTTCTACAGGGTACTGTATTTAAATTCATTGAGAATGTATAAAGTCCAATGTTGGGAGGCTGGCTTAAGACAACAAATTAAACATAGGCTTCTACTCTCCCTCTAGCCCCCCACCTCATAAATGATTGTGTGTGTGTGTGTGTGTGTGTGTGTTGTGTGTACACGTATAGATTTAAGCAGAGCTATATATACCAAATATTGCTGAAAAATGAGAAAGGATCCCTTCAGGGGACCAGATATTCTGAAATGTTCTTCAAAGACAGATTAGTACAAGAGAAGGGGAAAAAACTGAATCATGAGCCAGGACAGGAAAAAGCTGAATCCAGGATCATCTAATACCAGGGTCAATAGGTACATGAAGTTGGAGAAAGTCTGGTGCAACAATAGACGTAATGAAATGAAGTGTACTTAAGAACTCCTAGGCAGCCAGGGCAAAATGGAGATGGAAAAAGTACATAAGTAACTTTAAAATACAAATTTTATATATAGCCAAAGACGCATCCAAGGAGGCAGGCAAAATAAAGGCAATTTTGAAAATCCAAGAATTCTGAAAATTTTATACTCTCACACTTCTGATAGAATGACATAAGGTTCTGTAATGGCAAAATGACACATAACCCCCCCGAAAGGAACAGCATGATCCACAAAAAATAGCACTTTGGTCAAGGATATCCTAGTAGATATAATTATTTATGCGACTAAACCAAAACAAAATAACACTTACTGATTTCAACTCTGGGGTAAAAGGGATGGATAGAAGGAGAAACTGAGTGATTAAAGATATGTTAAGCTCATTTGTTATCATATTCAAGAAAGACATAGAAACTCTTGGATATTAAAGCTTAGCAGAATATGAGCTAAAAGTGAAAGAATAATTTTCACAAGAAATAAGATATATGATTTCCATCTCATTAGAAAACAAAGTGAAGAAATTTCTTAAAAGCCATTAAAAATTAAAACAAAAGAAATGTGATCAAACCAAAAAAAAAAAAAGAAAAAAAAGAAAATTAAACAGGAAAACTAGAGAAATAAAAAAATTAGCATGACAAAAATAAGTCCAACATATCTTGATGACTATAACTATAATCTTATTTTCTTGGGTTTATATGAAGATTATATTCCTAAATTTACAGTGGTTACTACGTTAGGGTAGAAAAATGTAAAGTTAAATGACATGTTTAACAGACCACAAAGAGTGAAATAGAGACAGCATACAGAAAACAAAAAGATACTAGCTAGGCATGTAGGTCAGCAGTACAGTGTTTGCCTAGTATGTGCAAGGTCCTGGGTTCAATCCTCAGCACTTCGAGAAAACACAAAGATACAAAACACACGAGATAAAACTATAAAATAAAGATATATAGCCACACTTAAGATGAAAGCCAGTTCAAGGCAAAAATTAGTTAAAAAGGGTATTTTATATTGAAGAAACTTACAGTCTACTGAAAACATACAATATCCATGAACCTTTACTCGTTTATGACAACTCTGAAGCATATTTAAAAATATGGAATACACAAGAAACTGATAAATCCATAATCAAAGTGGAGGACCAGAACAAATCTCTCTCAGAAATTTAAATTTAGTATATTAAAACAGAGAGACTACAGTGCTCATTCTTGTCTAATGCACGTGCAATCTAGGCTAAGGAAAAAAAAAAAAACCTATATCAAACCACATAGAAAAACCACCCTCCAGTAGGAAATATCCAGGCTACTGCCTCATCCAAGATGCAATAAAATAAGAAAATAAAAACAAACCCATAGCTACACTGCCACCCAGAAAAACATTTTATTAAAGAAGAAAAATTTCAAGAAGTGTTTTAATGACTCTTGGGCTAAACAGGAACTCAAAAGTGATATTTAAAAAAATACAGAAATCAATCACTTTTAAAAAAAGGAAGAAATCAATCACAATGATAGCTGTATAGACAAAACATTATGGGATACAGCCAAAGCAGTAATCCAGTGAAAAACTACGCCTTCAACTGTACACTAGAATATGCAGAAATTTAAAAATTAAATGAACTACCCATACAGTATAAAAAGCTTGAAAAAGCATTTATATAAAATATTTTAAAAATTAATGAAATAAAAATAATATGCAGATCGTCAATACAATTAAAAGTAGTTTCCTTGAAACTTGGGTAAATCCAAAACAAAACAAAGAGGAAACACAAATCAACATAATTATAAAATATATATAAAAAAGCTTAGGTATAGGTTAAAATGTTTACTATAAGAGAACTACATGTACAATTTTGTGCAACTAATTTGAAAGCTGGAAAATGGATGTTTTCTAGGGCAATATGCAATCAGTTTGCGCACACATACACACACACATTTATCTTAACGGTATTCAACCATAAGAAAGTTTCCTTATCTACTGGAAGCCTACAGAAAATTTGTTTACTGATGGAACATTATAAGATGCCCTATTCAAACCATAAAAATACAAAAGTGACCTGTATTCCAATACCTCTTTAACAATGTACTGGAAGACTTTACCAGAAGGAAAATAAAATGGAAAGATACTTTAAGAGATAACATCATTAGTGTCTGCCAACAGTTTTCTTCCTAAAAATTCTAACAAAAATACTACCAGAGATTGTTAAGAAATTATGAAATCAACATACAGTAAAAGGAACATTCCTATAAATCTAGTTTAACCAATTAAAACTGGTTAATGGAAAAATAAAGTCCTATTTAGAAAAATAAAAATATACAATACCTAAGAATTGAATTAACAAGAAATTTGGACAAGTATAAAACTTTATCGAAGTCACAAAAGAAAACCTTTTTACATAAGGAGTAGAAGGGAGGGAAATTTTTCTAAATACAAAAGCAATGCTCTCTAAGCTAATTAATCTATAAATGCTATACTGTTACTGCTTTTACATTTTATGCACTATCCTTAAGTATCTACACTTTTAAGAAAGTATCCAAGCATTATTTTTACAACATTTTTAAAGACACAAAAGTAAGGGAAAGAACCAGGCATGGTGGTGCAGGCCTGTAATCCCAGCACTTGGGGGCTGAGGCAGGAGGATTGCTGAGAGTGAGTTCAAGGCCAGCCTGGGCTACATAGTAAGCTCAAGGCCGGCCTGAACCCCAGAGTGAGACCCTGTCTTAAAAAAAACCAAAAAACAAAAACAAACAAAAAAAACAAACAAGTAAGGGAAAGAAAATGCTTCGTAGTTTTCCCCCGGTGGGTTTGGGACTTGCTAGGCGTGGCCACTGGGCTGCTGGAGTCAGCAGCCTGACATGCTGGTTAACTCAGAGGCAGGACTAGCATCCAGAGTCTCACTTCCAACTCAACTCCTTTATCAAACACGATGCCAGTCACTGCCCTTTACTTCCTACTCAAATCTAAATACCAAAAGAGAAGTTGTTTGTCATCCATGCACAACTGCAGCTTTCCAAAGGGCTCTTCGGCTTCAGCCCCTTTCCACCTGCACATACTGCATGCCAGCCTTCCCGACCTGACTGTGGCAAGCAGCGTCATCCAGTTACCCTGCGCACACGCCTTCGACAGCCACCAGACACCTGGCCTCCAGACCTGCAACATGTTCCCGCCATTTACACTCACATGCGGCTCTTCAGTTTCACGATCAAATATTTAACCAAGCTTTGCTTATAGATGTAAGAGAAATGATTCCTTCAAATATTCACTTTAGAGTTTAGCTTTCCTGTGAGATCTTAGCAAGGACTTGCTACCTCTACTCTTTCGGACTTTCTTGAGTCAGCAAGGTCCAGCAAACTTGAGTAATAGCTGGGATAGAGGTAGCTGGGATGCTAAACTGTGGCTCTCAGAAACACAAAACGGAAATTCATGCACTCCCAGAGTGAACTGCTTACCCACCAGCTCCTGCTAGATTTCACCTTCTCATCCATAGTCTGCAATTAAGTAACTCTCCACAAACGTGTTATGATTGAGCCAAAGCCTGAGTCACCTGGTGAACTCCACGAAGTAAAAGTGTAACAACAGATCCTGATGAGAAGCAAAGGCAGTAAACTTTTTCTGCTTGAGATTACATGGAAAAAATCTGGTGAGACAGCAACTCTTGTTTCAATTCAGGACCACATTCTGTCACCTGCTTTACCGTAGTCTCACTTTACCTTGTAACATCACAACTATGAAACAAGTTTCCTGAGGATAATTTCCAAACCCTCCCTCTACATAACAAGCAAATTTCTTGAGGAATATACAGTGATTCACTTTGTCCCATTATTAAGTGGAAAAATACGAACCAAACTCAGCATAGATGAGTTTTATAAATGATACTTATTTAAGCTGATGAAAACAGCCACTTGGGCAAACCCCACAAAATTCACAGAGGAATTGAAGCACCACAGCCTTTGTTCATGCCATCCTGGCTACTTTCTGAAGGTATTTAAACCCCACTGCTGTCCAGGAAGGAGACAAACCCATGTCCTCCACTTCTGTTATGTTTTTAGAGGGAAAAAAAAAAAAACAAAAAAACCTTCATGTTAATTGTGGTGCTGAATATAGACAAAATAATAAACGCTGCTATAATATGAAATCAAGGGCAATTCCCTACTACAATGAACTTGGTGAACTATGACTAGATGGCCGAAAGCCCAAACCTGGCCACCAAGAGCTACTCTATAGCTCTAGAAAAATTAGTTTTTTTCTCCCTTTCACTCTGTAGAATAAAAAGACAATAATTCACCTTTCTATTGATGTTGCTAAGTTATTTTCTTTTAATATGTTAAAAAGAAGTATGTGCTTTTAAGATGTTTTCTTTTAATATGTTACATTCTTTTCATTTTTCTTTTAATATGAAATTAGGCTTTCAGCACCTAAAAAAATAGAATAGCTACCTTCCCAGCAGGAAGCTACAAAGACTAATTAAGAGCACAAAAGTTATGAGCTGGACCAAACTGAAAAGGTTCAATAAGAGTCCTTGATCTATAGATTTAGAAATAATGACCCATTCAAAGATACTGCCCACTTCTGCTCACCTGAGCTTGGAGATATGTTATAGCTTAACTTACAATTGCTAGTTTTATAACAGTCGCCATTTATTGAGCATATCTATAATTCAATGTATTCTTATGTATTACATATATTAAATTAATAAATACTCACAAAATCTTATGAAGGTGTTCAGGATACTCTTCTGTCTTCTACACATTAGATAATTTGATTTATCCTCACAAACCCCCATAAAAGACATGCTAATATTAACATCATTTCCTGGCTGAGGAGACCAAGGCCAGATGTTTGACCAGTGGAGGTAAGAGGGCTGCTTGAAGGGCCACATCCTTTGCCCCTACCCAGTGCATCTTTCTAGCACAACTGTGGTCTCCAAGAAGCAGACAAATGAATGGCACTGTAGATTATCACACATACACCAGACAACTCCTCTGGCCTTATATATGGTACCCAGAAAACTCTAGTGCTGATGACCAGCTCTAGAAAACTACTTCAGCTGGGCAGAGAATTTTAAATGAATCTTTGGAGTTCGGGTTTTGGCTCAGTGATAGGGCACATGCTTATTAGGCTGTATAAGGCCCTGCTTCGATCCCCAGCTCCAAAAACAGAAAATTAAAAGCAGACAGGCATGGTGGCACACAGCTATAAATCCCAGAACTCTGGGAGGCTGAGGCAAGCAGATGGAAACTTTGATCCCAGCCTGGATAACTTAGTGAGACCTCTTCTCGAAATTTAAAAAAAGGCCTGAAGATGTAGCTCAATGTGAGGGCAAACACAACACAACACAACACAACACTACCACCCTTTGCTATCCTCAGAAGAGTGTGTGAGCAAGAGCAGGTTACCATCTGGGTGGATGCAAGGAAACTGGTCTTTTGAGAAGAGGCTAGTTTGAAAGTCACAGGAGATGCATGAATAAAAATATAAAATAAAGATGTCTTACAAAACCAGTCAGGCAGTAAAATTATCTTGCATCCTATTCAAAAAGAGATCACACTCTGAGCTGTGAAGTATTTCCTGACAGACACATTTCTATTCATTTGATGCCCCTCCCTCTCTCAAATAACACTGAGTCTTAATTGTGACTAAATTTACTAGTAACAGCTATTTATATCAAAACATCAATGTACAAAGTGTGAGAAACTTCTTTTTAAGAGGCAGCATCATGGCAGGTGGGAGTAGGGGGGAAGGCAGAAAAGGGGCCAAATGATCCAAATCCACAGAACACAGGACAACTGATGAACTCCAGGCCTGTCGGCCAGGTTGTACATTAGACAGTGTACCTGGGGAAATGACAAGAAAGGAGCCAAAGTAGGCGATGCCCTCAGGGGCAGCAGGGATGGAGGAATCCAGAATGCCAGGAGAGAGAGTGCGAACCTGGGAAGTCCACACTTGAGAAAAGGCAGGAAAGTCACCTCAGCCTCACACATTCACGGG